>MJUU01048815.1:15321-61317 GCA_002080025.1 Modiolus philippinarum
AGACAAGACACACAATGGCTTGATAAATTTCCTGACTTAGGACAGGCGCAAACCTGCTGCGGCGGGGTTAAACTAGTTTTATTGGGCCCAAACCTTCCCCCTACAGCCAATGTGAAAATAAAGAAACAATCGTAACAACAGTTAAATTCAGTTGGCAACAGGACTGAGTCAATTGTGAGGAATGAAACTGAGAGAACTAAATATACGGACATAAACATGAAATCACAAGAGACTACTAGCAGTTAACTGACATGCCAGCTCCAGACCCATTACCAACTGACAAATTGTGTTATGTACCCTCAGTATACAGCTCCATCAATATCCCTTCCTGTGAGGAGTTTAGCATAATGATTTCATGTATATACCGGAATAATGCAATACTGATTTTAGAAATTTAGAATGTGTTTAGTTAAAATGCAAAGACCCTATCAAAAAATCAATGTTAATACCAAAGAAGGCCATACGTAATGACTTGACGACAATATCGTAATTATAACCCTTATGAATTAGACGATTTAAAGGTTTTATAAGTTTGTAAGGCGAGTTTAAGTATTTTTTACTCTTATGTAAAACATTACCGTAAAATAAGGGATGTGAAATGCTAGCCTTGATTAGATGTTTACAGGTTGCATTGTATTTATGAACTAATTAGGAAAAATGAAAGGATATGGAGTGAATGTACATGTGACAAAAACGCACACGATACATAGAAAATTCCAGTTTATCAAGGACAGGGCTTTTATTAAGTCTTTTTATCGATGATAAAATTTAGTAAAGGTTTTAACTAGTTTATGAAAACGAAAATCTTGATGTAATAGTTTTTCAGTTATGAAAAGATTCCGTTCATTAAAATCGCAAACTTTATTACATACTCGAGCAAATCGAACAAGCTGAGATATGTAAACACCATATGATGGTGCTAATGGAACATCGCCATCCAGAAATGGATAATTAACTATGGGAAAAGAAAAATCGTCCCTTTTATCATAAATTTTAGTAACCAATTTACCATTCGTTATATCAAAATTGATGTCTAAGAACGGACAATGGTGATTGTTAGAATTGGCTTTATTCAAAGTAAGTTCTTTAGGGTAGATGTCCTTCTAATATGTATTGAAGTCGTCATTATTTAAAGTTAAAATATCATCCAAAGTTTGTACAAGGGAAATGCTCAAATGATACATAGTATATGTACATTGCACTCTTTTCAAAAATCAATGACAAAGAAAATCGATATTTTATGAGAAAGCACACAATTCATAGATGCATTTATGGCAGCAAATTCTAAATTTTTGAAATACATACTAGGCGACATCAAGATGAAGACAGGAATAAAAGCCCTGTCCTTGATAAACTGGAGTTTTCTATGTATCGTGTGCGTTTTTGTCACATGTACATTCACTCCATATCCTTTCATTTTTCCTATATCGGCTTTGTCATATTTAAACTATTATTAATAGTTTCTTAGTACAATTAGATATTATCTTAATCTTGTTTGGCCATGTTACTGTCAGTATTCATGATTTTACCATGGGAATAACAAAACGATGCACGGTGATTGAATCATTTCTAAGACTTCCATTGATTTAGTGAAGTTAATATAGCGCCATATTTCAATATATTTGCCAAGAAAGACTTAAATTGTTGCAATTGGAGTTAACATATGTGTTATGGTCTCATGTTCATTTACTCCATATCCTTTCGTAAAATATTTAAAGAAAGACCTTTTAAATTGTAGATTATGTTTTTCCAAAGGAAATCAGAATAAGTTTCGAAACCATCATGGAAACTCTACGTCATAAAATGATAAAAGTTTGAGACGCAATCTCCAGTCAAAAGAACGAACAATCCATGGACAACGGCAACATTGGAAACTCTAAGAAACAAGAACACCACTTGAGTACTGGACAAAAAAGAAAAGTGAAGTCACACATACATATAAACAACACGAACCCAATAAATATCATGGGTGAGATCAGGTGTACCGGTAGCATCTCCTGCTTCTTATAAGACCCCCGCCGTGTTGAACATGTCAACACCGTTAGCAAAGTCAAAAACAAACTTTAGTTGTAAAGGGTAAGATCTTTTGTCATCTGGGAAACAGATATCCCACAAACTCAGAATTTGAGATAATTGATTGCTTCAGGTAGGAGATTTTCGTTTTAAACCTTGCTTCTATGTAAAATGAAAAAAAAACAGATGATACCTAATTTTAACGCATCAATCATGTCTTAGATCTTGGTGGATGGATTAATTAGGCAATTTTGGTTATATAGATGAATAATAAGAACACGTCAGCATATTTCGCTTTTGTGAAACTTCAGTAAAAATATCATTTCATGACTATATTTTGCTAATCACAACTGTTCACTACAACCAATTTCGATCCAGGTATCCAATGTGCTTAAAACTTTTTTACTATCAGCACGTTGGCTGATATTTAAATTTGTGCGTTAGCTTTCATGTTGGATGAATGTCGGATTTAAACAGTATTGAAAAGCCGAAGTTTTACTCGAGATATATTGCTTTTTTCTAAATATGAAGATGAAAATGTGTTTCCTGGGCCGGGGAGTTCATCTTTTTAAGATTCCATTCACTACCATTAATATTGTAACTCTGCCAGTGACAAAAGAAGATAGACTAAAAATATAACGAGTTGATGGATGGACGACTCTATGATTTATTATTTCATTTGCTCTGATCTCGGTGCTGAGACCAATTATTTCCTCAGTTAAAATGTTTTGTTATTTGAAAAATGGAAATTGGTAGAAATTTGGCGTAAACAAAGAAAATAAACAAGAATTCGAAGTTTAGATTGCTCTTTTTAACAAAACAGTAAAGCAAAAAAAATAGTCTAAAGGTCGTGGACGGAAGATTCAGTACCTTACAATTTTCATAAAATTAGCAAAAAACATGATCAAAGGCTATGCTCTAAGAGTTGATAAAAATTGCATAGAATAATTGGCATTTGATCATACTTGTCAATAGATCTAATTGGCAAAATTTGAATTTTTCGAATCTGTAAAACCGACGAGTTATTTATTAATGAAACATTCGTTCTTATGCGTATTTAAACTTATGATAACCTTTTGGAAAAGATTAGAATATCAGCTCCTCTTGTAAGCCTATGATGTAGATGTACGTACTATTGGCCTTAGAACAGACAGAAATTATCACAACAAAGTAAGATGAATAGATACATTATCTAACTCTTCATATATTTGTTTGATATTGGCACTTTCAACGCAAAACAGCAGCTGAATTCGTCATATCATTTCAAGGACATTTTTCAATCCCCTTCGAAATCATTATTCTTCGTCATTTTTACACATATTTCGGTATATGGATTTCCAAATGCTTTGATTTGATCTGCACTGAAGAGACATAAGTTGTCAACATGTGCATATGCAGAAATTGAATTCACAGTAACTTCGGTATTTTATTATTTGATGTGGTTTTCTCTATTCCCAGAAAGAATTTGAAAGCCACTCAATCAAAATGGTAAACTACTTTGGATATAATCAATGGACTGAATAATTCGGAAGTGTTAAAAAAACTAAACATAATAGCATCAAACGAGAAGTATTTAATATAAAAAGAAAAACCTAACTTACGTGTCAATATGAAAGAGAAAGGAAATGGGACAAATGTCAAGAAGACAATATCCCACAAGTACTTTTACTTTCAGTGTTACTAAATACTCTAAGTAATAATTACACTATTTCTCTGGTAAAAAGATAAAGACAAGAAGAAAGAGTATGTTCGGCAAGACCAGATAAGGTGACTTTATACCAACTATAGTAAAATGTGGACAAATCAATCGCAAATCAAGAAACAAGTCACCAAATTCTCTATTAAGGTCATAGAATTGTTGAGTATAACATAATAGTTTTTTTGTGCAATCACGGAGGATAAATTCCTTGCTAGCTAAAAACATATGTTGATAAAGGCCTGCATCGAAGGATACTTTAGCGTATCGCATCACTTGAGATACTTATTCGCCGAGTTCATATTATAACTAAAGTATAGGAAATTCACGATAAGAAATAAGTAATATATGGGAATTGATTTTGTTGCTAGTATTGTCCCAATTTAAAAAGTCGACGAACAACTCGTAATTTACTTTTGATAAAGTTTTAGACAAGGGAAATGCTCAAGTAATATAAAGTATATTTACATTGTACAACAAAAAATAATGACGACGGAAGTAAATAAACATTTTATGATAAAGCACAAAATTTATAGATGCATATATGGCGGCAAATTCTAAATTGAAATATTGACATATATATATTATATCGGCTTTATCATGATGAAGCAATTATTAGTAGTAGTCGGCATTTTGGTACTGATCCAAAAAACCGATTTTGTTTTGAAACTTGCAATATCTAAATTTTGTTAAAAACTAAGGAGTATCTTCCTCGTGCATAACTCTATCCTTAGCTACATTTTGGCTTTTCTATTCAGATATTATTGGTTATTACGTATAGTGCTCTATCAGCTTTACACTTATTTCGGTTTAAGGACTTGAAAATGTTTTGGTTTTGATTTTATCTGCACTGAAGAGACATAAGTCGTCGAAATGGGCATATGCAGAAACTAAATTAACAGAAGTTTCGGTATTTTGTGATTTCTTAGTACAATTGATTTTCCAGATTCACCACTCTCGAATTCGTCCCTATTTCTTTGGAGAAGGGTAAATGTTGCATAAATCCTTTGATATAATTTCCCTGTATGAAGACTTTACTATTTTAAAATAACAGTACTGTAGTTATTTTTAATCGTGAGCGAAAAGCTAGGACAACTGCATTAACAGCCTTGGGTGCGGAATCATTGCCAGTGAATAACTCGTATTGATGATTTGCGTCTTTTCTCCAATTTCTGTATTTATTTATTCAATTTACTTTCCATTTGATTTCAAGTAGCAGATTTAAGATATTAAAGACCAATACCATACTCTGTGAGTTTTCCTGTAAAATCCGACAAACCTATTATCCGCTGAGATAATGCGATGTATTGACGTCAAGGACAGTAGTATCCAGACTTTTTTCAAACAGAGTTAAGATTCTAATGAACATGTGGAATTGTGAAGCAACTAATGGTCACATGTGAAAAGGCATGACTTTTACACAATAATGGTCAATCATATAATATTCAAATCACGATCAGTCTTTCAAAGGAAATACACTCGCTAGTTTCTATCTTAAATGCGTCAAAAAACGTGAACTCGAATAAAATAAAAATGTGTTTCATCTGGACATCGCTGATCCGTCTTTTACCGATCACCGACTTTATAATAGTCATTAATCGTATGGTCCTTCCATGAAAAATGCTACAACGATAAGGGCATTGTTTCTGTCTAGTTTTATCATGTATTTGTAGAGGCTTTGTCTCATGCAAATTTACTCCATATCCATATCATTTTATTTATTTGTTCAGACACAACCCATTATTCCGTCTTTTTATGTTTCCTCTAATGCACATTGCTGTATCTCTGTTGGAATTCATTCACATCCGTCTATTTTTTAGAACTGCACAAATGATAATATACAGTTTTTTATTATCGAAATGTGCATATTTGGCATTTAACTTTGCATTAAAGATTATTTCCATCGTTGGGTTTATACTCTTGCTGATTGACCAAAAGTCTAAGAAATTACCGTGATTTACTTGACATCACTCCTGATTGACCAACGCCTCCGAGATTGACGTCATTTAGTTAACGCCGCTTCTGATTGACCAAACGACTCGGAGATTGACGTCATATAGTTGCCATCACTGCTTATTGACCCACGTTTTCTAGATTTTCGTTATTTAGTTGACATCACTGCTGATTGACCAAGTCTCCAATATTGTCGGTATTTGAATTATTCTGCTGCTGATTGACAAAAGGTTTCAATGATTGCCGTCATTTCATTAATAATGCTGATGATTGACAAACGGTTACCGTTATTCCAGGAGCTAGTATTTTGATACTTGCATGAGATTACTCATGCAATTTTGAAAAAGCATAGAAAAATTTCTTACCATGGCAGCACTGTCTTTTGTCTTTAGATATATCTGTTATTACAGTCTTGCACTTGTGGTTACGAACATTTTTTTGGTTTTGAATCATTGGCCCTGCTCAAGTCACCATTTTAAGAAATCACGACATTATCCATCAGAATTACAATGTTATTTAACATATGCAATGGTAACGTGTTTATATTTGCTTAATTATCTTTTTTATTTATGAATTATAAATTCAAATGAATTATATTTTAGTAATAATTATTGATCTACCATTTAGTTCTGTATTAAGCCACTCTTGGTTGTTTATTTTCTTATATTCATTTTAACTTCTGGCATCAAATAACCAAAATAATGTATTCTTTTTCTTTCAATTATTCAAATGAGTCTACAAAATAGAGCTTTGATCGCCAAGGTTAAAAAATTATTGATTGTTGAAATCCATGTTGGCCATCATATAATGTATCTTCCTCGACGTTGGTCAGTTAATGATAAGATTACTTCACAGATACTCAGCAATATGCAAAATAATTTAATCCGTATCAAAAGGCCACGTATCGTCGGTTATTGGTAACGGTTTCCATATAGAAGCCAATTTTGTTTGCAATATGAACAATTCAATGCTGATACACCAGGAAACGAATACCGAATGGAAACAAAACGATTTTTAAACAGCAACAAGACCTTTAAAGTACTCAGCAGAGTTCGCCAAACATGGGACAGGAAATGCATATGCCAACTAACTCCAATACAGCAAGTTAAAATTTCTAAATCCAAAATAAAGTTACTTTTTTCTTTTAAGATGCATGGTTACCGACATTTATTACATGCGTTTTTTTTTAATTCATAGGAGAGCAAATCTAGTATTCCCGCAGATATTCATTGTCAAGATCATTTGATTTAATTAACCTAAAATGGTTGTAAAGAAATCCGTAGACGTCTACTGTGCATAGGGAACATTCGCAATATATAAAAAAAAATGATCCTATTGGTAATTTGTTTTCTATCAGCGTTTACACATATTTCGATTCAATGATTTCCACTGTTTTGATTTAATCTGCACTGGTGAGACATAAGTTGTCGAAATGCGCATATGCAGAACCTAAATTCACAGTAACCTCGGTATTTTGTTATTTTACAAAATCTAATTCAGGGAAGTATCTGAGATCACTTGTTCAATAATATTCTTTCACCGGAGAAATGGTAAGTTCCATATAAAAAAATATCAAGACAAGTTAAAAATGAAGAAACAAGTACTGTGTGTATCTGAATTTTCATTATCATTTCAAAGATTGGCATGAGATACAGGACGATCAGTTATGTTTTTAAGACCCAGTCCAAATACAATAATTTAACGCCACTAAATACACTTCTTTAAACGTAAATGTTCAAATTTTTAGAAATCAAAGCAAACCATGAAGTCTTACATAAGGAAATTGATCTAATAACAACTACTTTTTTCCCTAATGTCAAATCGTATATGTTTGATCATACGGAGGGTATCTACCAAACAGATCAAACGTCAATTGTCTGAAAGTATGTTAATGTAAGATTTTATGTCATTCTTCTTACTCTTTTACAATAATATTACACACTAACTTATATTTATCTTCCAAAATGGATATAACAAAAATATAGATTCTGACAAAAATGTGTAATTATCACATATATCTGAAACTATTTTAAGAAACAATATTGAACAATCATTACAACTCGACGTTATAAAGTTAAATACTTTGACGTGTGGATAGCAATAATCATAAATAATCTTATTACCATTTGACAAGAATAATAACTTAAACCTGAAATTCAAAAGACTTTGTAATGTATATGGAGATCTATGTGCACATCCTGTCCACATATTTGCCAATACAGAATATACTTCTCCTCTTGTAAGGCTTCCTTAACGTACGTACTCTTGGCCATAAAACAGAAGGGAATCGTCACAACATATTTATATGAATAGATACAATATATAAATCTTAGATTTTTGCATAATATTTGCACTTTACTTTGAAATCATTCAATGCAAAACAACAGCTGGATTCGTTTTATCATTTTAATCAAGGGCTTTTTTTACACACAACTCTTCAAAAACGTTCTCCTTGGCAGTTTATTTGGTTATTCCGTATTCCCAGTGACATTTAGGCGACTTGTACTTCCCTGAGTCATAATTCAAGCTCTGCGGCTTTGGTGATTTGAATTTCACTAATGGTAAACAATCTGTTGATCTGATCATGTAGTTTAATCAAGTCCGAATGTTATTTTTTTTAAATCACACAAGAGTATCAAATCAGCTTTACATTGTTCAATTTTATAATCTGAGGTTATAGAAATAAATGTCATACTAAAAACCATAGTACAATACATAACGGTTTTTATCTCATCTGGCCAAAAAGCTCAATGCTCAATGTGAGTAATATCACTTGGCCTCCGTCGTCGGTCGTCCTTTAGATTTTCCAATTTTCCTCTTTTCTTCTAAAACCGTTCAAGCAATTTAACCCAAATTGTACAGGAATGATGTAAGGAAGGTCATTTACAAAGATTGATCGTTTCGTTCCTATCCGACAAAAACATGGCAGCCAGCGGGGAACTTAGTTTAACATATGACCCTTTGGGAAAAATATCATTTTCATCTTCTGCTCTGAAACTACTGAAAACTGCTATTGAATGATGCAGGGATAGTTTTTTTACAAAGATCGCCCTTTTTGTTTTGATTTGACAAAGACATGGTTGCCAGCACGGACATCGTCTAATATCAGCCCTATGAAAAATTCATATTTTGATCATCTCCTCTGAACCCTCTGAAGCAAATAAAGTACAAACAAACTTTATAGCAATCATATATGAAAGGGTCTTTACAACGATTGCTCATTTCTTATCCATTTGACAAAAAAAACATGGCAACCTGCACGAAACAAAATCAATATTCTAACAATGGGGAATTCATATTTTTATCATCTCTTCTGAAACCCCATTTAGCAAATTTAAACCAAGCACTGCAGTAATGCCGTATGCGAGGCCCTTCACAAAGATTTTTCTACTCATTCTGATAGAACAAAAACATGGTCGCCAGTGCTAAAAAATACAGTTTAAAAGGCAAAGAGACAAAGCACGTGGAAACTACCGGAAAAATTGTCGACTGCAATCGTCCTGAATTGGTACAGGCATTTCAAAAGAAATGGTGGTGAAGCCGGTTTTTTTACACGTTTGTTAAATTTTTCAACTTCACCACTCTTCGTCCATTATTGTTCGTTGAATGGTAAATGTTACATTATTTAGCTCAATGGAGACATAATATTTTGGGCTGCCTCAACTCTTTAAAAACTAGAGGTTGTCGGAAAGGACAGCTACTCCTCTCTCCCTGTTTGACACAGAAGTTATTTTTACAAAAAAAAAATCAAGGATAATAATAAAGCTGTTAGGCAAAATTCAAACGAATAATTGGTCTTTGAAACTTTTTTGAGAAACTTGGAATAAAATATTTTGGAAAACAATTGGTAAATACATTCTTAAAATTTGGTTTCAATGTAGTATTCCCGAAAATAAGCAATATTTGAGACTCTCAGGAAATATGCCAATCAAAGTGATATCGTTTGCTCTTATTGAAACACATTTGAAAGTAAGGTTGAGGGTAGAATTCTAAAAATAAGTGGTTTTTGAGAATCTGGAGATTTATCAAAAGTGGAATCAAATACTTTTAAAATCCAATTGGGGGAAATGTTTGTCCCTAAGTAAACAAACTATTTAAGTATGTTCACTAAGTAGAATTCCAAAAAATAAGCGGTCTTTTGAGACTTTTGGGAAATTAACCAAAATTGGAATCAAATATTTTTTGTAATTCAATTGATCAAAATATGTGTCCTAAACGAATCAAATTATTTAAGTAAAGTTGGTAGGAAGAATTCCAAAAAGTGGTCTTTGAGACTTTCGGTAAATTTACAAAAATAGCAATCAAATGTTTTTGAAATCCAATGGATTAAATGTTTGTCCTAAACTGAACAAGCAATTTAAGAATATATGCCAGGTTGAGTCCAAAAAGTAAATGGTCTTTGAGACTTTCAGGAAATTTACCAAGATAGGAATCGAATATTTTTTTGAAATCCAATTGAAGAAAATAATTGTCATCAACGAAACAAATAATTTAAGTATTGTTGCTAGGTAGATTTCGAAAGAAAATGGTTTTGGAGACTTTCATGAAATTTACAAAATTGGAATCGAATATTTTTTTAAATCCAATTGCTGAAAATGTTTGTGCTAAACAAAACATATTATTTTAGTATGGTTCCGAGGTTGCATTCCAAAACAAGTGGTCGTTGAAGCTTTCGGAAAATTTACCAAAATTGGAACCACCTTTTAGAATCTTAAGTTTTCAGAATTGTGTTTTTCCTAATCACTTGTCAGAATATACGATAAAATGCAAAAATGTTAACAAAAATTCACGTCTTTGCCATTTCAGGAAATTGGCTTAAGTTGGAAATGGAATCAAAATTCCAGAGCTTATTGCACATCAACAGACAATATGAAAAAATTCTGCAACAAAATTAAAACTTTAAATACGAAAACGTAGGAAGATTTCGTGTACACATGTGTCAAAATCCACATCTTTTGGCATTTGTCAAAATCGATATCATGGGGTCTCTTTTTTGCACCAAGATAAAGATCAAAAATGCAAAAGCTGATTAATCATCTACATATATGCAACAATTTTTCAACAAACTTAAATCCCCAAATCCAAAACTGTAGAAGGAGTTCGAGTCAAATGCAACATGTGTCAAAATCGACATCTTGGGTCCTCTTGTTTGCATCAACATCAATATAAAAAATCCTAAGTGTTATTGCTCATTTGCAGCATATGTGCAACAATTCTATAAGGAAATTAAACTCTTATTCCAAAAATGTAGGAACAGTTTGCTTCACGATGTGATTGGCAGACGGACAGACGGAAGCGGAAATAATAAAGCCGAACTTTCTTCAGAAACTGCGGGAATATTTAACGGCACTGAAAGTACTTCTTAACTCATGAGTGAATCCTGATGAGAATGGCGGAAATACTTTTGTATCGGGACTCTTCGAAAAAGAACAAGTTTAATTGATGATTTGCATCTTTTAAGCAATCTCTGTATCCATTCATTCGATTCAGTCGTCATTTGCATGAAACTCCAGATTTAACCGCGAGCTTTAACTTATACCACAGCTATGGGAATACTCTTGTACGATCTAACAAACCTATTATCCACCATGATAATACAATGTATTTGACGTCAAGGACATTAGTAGCCAAAGAGACCATTCATATATAGCTAGACGCTAATGAATATTGTAGAACTGTAACTCACTAATAGCAATAAGTGAAGAATTCATATCTTTGACACAATAAACGTCTTCGTATTTCTCTTCATATTCAAGCCACGTTCAGTCTTTCTAATTCTGCACGATTATAACATATTTTATTTGTAATACGTGGACTTTTGCATATGCAGTATTGTAATGTTTGTCCATCCATATCACTGCTCAGGACAAATAACCGGTTATCATGCCCTGGTGCACATATTTTGATGACGCCATAGTAGTATAAAGTTTATTATATGCCCAAGCATTTACGTTTGACAAATGACTCTAATAGAAACTTGGCTAGAAGTGAAATTCAGATAACGAAAATGCTCATTGATTTGATTACTTTAAAGGCAGTGTGAAACATAAAAGATGTAATACAAACACAGCGAAAAAAAATTATGAAAGATCAGCAGGCTCCATTCTCCAATTAGTATCGTTTTCTAATTCGTGCCAAATACACCATAAAATAGCGGACATCAGGTTCCTGTTGAAAATTAAGATTGCCTGTTCAAATGTGTGGTAAATTGCCGGAATACTACATGTGTCATTTTCAATATTGTTTTTATCTATTTCAAAGTTGTTATATCGAAGTTAATATATTGTGTTCATTGTTATCAAAGATGTCACTCAATTATTTTAATGTTTTTTATGAATTGCACATGAAATATGTGATAAAAGGATCATAACATGCCGTTTTCCATATCGGCCCTGGTATCGTCCCTCGACCCATATCGGTCCTCAGCTAACGCCTCGGGGCCGATATGACAGTCTCGGGATGATACCAAGGCCGATATGATAAAGAGCATGTTATAATCTATATTTATTTCACTCACATTTTCCCATCATAAATGCATCAAAATTGCTGCACGTGAGCAAATTAAGGATATGTTTCATCTGGACATGGCATACCCGTCATCTACGGTTGGTGCATCTTTTTAATTAATTAGGGAACGACCATTTGATTTTTATGGGGGGGCTATGGTCAAATTTAAAATAAAAAGGCAGGACGCCAAAAATCTAGAAAAAAATAACCAGGACAGTACTTGTCCTGAAAAAAAAATGCAGGATAGTAGATTTGGCTGTATAATGTTAAGGATATTGAAAAGAAAAAGTCAGGCGCGCGTAAGCGCGCAAAAAAAATGCAGGCTTTCAATTTTCCAAAAATAAAAAGGCAGGATGGAAAATTTGACCATAGCCCCCCCATAAAAATCAAATGGTTGCTCCCTTAGCTTACAACCATTTGTTTTCAAAAATTGTTTTCAGCCAATAAAAGTATTTAGCCCCTCGTTGGGTTAATGATTGAAAATTGTTGATTTACTTTTGTTAGGGAAAGTATTTTCTATCTTCAAATTTTATTACTTCTCTTGTTTCATCTTAATAGTCATCTCCTAAAAGTGTAAACGCTAATAAATGTCTCGCCCGTCCCTGCTTGGTCGCTAAAGCTGACGACAAAAATCAAAACAGTCTAATCAGAAAAAAACATGCTCACTATAGACAATGAAACTGAGGTCAAAGACTTAAGTCATATG
The DNA here is from genome assembly GCA_002080025.1 of Modiolus philippinarum. NCBI lineage: Eukaryota > Metazoa > Mollusca > Bivalvia > Mytilida > Modiolidae > Modiolus > Modiolus philippinarum. Next base: position 28,197 of record MJUU01048815.1, read on the forward strand.
ACCAACTGTCATGTAAGACCAACTCACATGCTAAATATCATCGTTCTATAACTTACAGATACTGAAATTCTTATGACGTTCACTGAAATTTAGGTCACAGAAAAGAATAGCAGATTGTCATGTACTTCAGAAGGCAAACCCACTTACCAAATATCATTTACCTACCATGAATATTAGCTGGAAAATGACCTATTCAGAAAAAAATAGCATGCTCAATAGACTAAGAATTGGGATTTAGGTTAAAATCCTCATGGTACTACTTAAGATACTTAAGAGCAACCTACATAATACATATCATGATTATTGCCCTTCCACCTACCATTATTCGGAATCGGATTTAATATGAAATACTTTACCATGTTATCTAGACCATGAAATATATCAAATATCACTGCCCTACCAATAGTTATTGAGAAACTGGTATGATCGAGAAAAAAAATAATCGTGTTCACTAGACCATGAAATGGAGGTCAAGGTCTAAAGACATGACAGACACGCAATTTTTCTTTTAAACCACTGAGTATAGTTAGGATATTTTGCATAGCCATTTTTGTACACATACTCAGCAGTACTGGTTTTGTTTCTGGATTTTTAATGATTTTTTTTCGGGCGTTCGAAAGATCTCCGTATTTTGGCACTTTTTTCCAAAGTGGCAAGGTCAAATGCTTCTGACATTTTTTTTTCAGTGTGAACGGATTGTTCTGACCTTTAACAAGTCAGAAAACATTTTTTTCTCCATAAAGAACATCTTGTCTGGCCAACAAGAGTGTTGAAAAAAGGTCCAAATTGGCGCATTTCGAGCGTTGGTTCCCGAACATGGAAAAATAGCCGGCTTCCTGACATGCGCAGTGGGCTTAGGCATCAAAGATTACTTCAAAAATGTTGCCCGATTTTGAAACCACCCAACTTTAATTGTTTTCAAACCCACATCCGGAGCAAGGGATCAGCAAACAGAACCAGTATTTGTCTTGAAACAAGGTCATCATTGACCTAACAAGACAATTAGGGCTTACAGGACAATAAGGGCTTCACTCAAGTTTCAAGCACTTTACCTGACAACATGAACAACCAAAATGCAAATGGCTGAATGGTTCTGTTGAAATTTCATCAAATGCAGATTTATGACACTAAAAGATGAAAATTTGTATCGATTGAACCCTTCTGTTGCTTTACCGGAAGTGGGTTTACAGTTGCATATAATCTTTGAAAAGATGCCTCGCATGTCTCGCTGAACGTTAACTTCATTCGTTGGTCGATGAATCGCCAAAATCATCAATAAAACGGCCTGTCATACTGGCTCCTGATTTTGTTAATTCATTTTTTGGCTGTAAGTGTTGTGATTGTTCATTTCAACGTTATGTCAGCGATACAATGTTTAGTGGTCATTTCGTTGTAGAGAAGATGCCTTTAAGCTTTAATATCATAGGTTTTGGTTAAATGTAATATTCTTGTTCAAATTTAATGGCATTTTGAATCCGTGCACAGTTTCTTTTTCCATTAGTATATATACCAAATATCACCGACTTATCACCTGTAGATATTGACAAACAGGTTTAAGCCGAAAAAACTTAACCTGAGCACTGAACCGTGAAATTGAGGTCGAGGTCAAAAGCCATATGGCAGACTGGGATCTACTTACCAAGACCAAACTATATACCAAAGATCATTGACTTATCACTAGCAGTAATTGAGAAACAGACTTAAGTAAAATAAAAAAAAATAAATAAAACAAACAAAAACAAACCTAACCTGGACACTGGACCGTGAAATTCAGGTCAAGATCAAAAGCCTTTTAACAGACTGGAATCTACTAACCAAGACCAAAATATCTACTAACCAAGACCAAAATATATTCAAAATATCATTCACTTATCACTTGCAGTTGTATAGAAACAGATTTAAGGGTTCTATAAAATAACTTATCATACCTTGCACGCCTAAGTCTCACTTTCCGCGACGTTCGTCGTGGGTGAGACAAAAAAATGTTGAAGGCAATTACTCTTTTTCAAGGGCAATTACTCTTTTTTTAAGGTTATTTCGTAAAGGAGTGAAAGGGAGACTTCTTCATGTTAATCTCTTGTTAAAAGAGGAAAGAATTGTCAGTTTGGTTTTTTCAGCTATAACCCGTTTTATATTTCTTCTCAGATACATTTCTTTATTTCTTTGTTTGAATCTATTATAAAAAGTATGTTCATCTTGTGTAATTAGACATTTAATTATAAAGCAAAGAGTATTACCACAAATGGGCCACTACCCTTCCCGATATATCAAAGGTCAAAGGTAATCACCATCATTGGGTTGATACACCTGCCGTTTCACCAAATATCTCCGAGATAATCGTAATCAGGTTTTTAGTATTGCTTACTAACCAAAGGTCTCAGATATTGCAATTATTGGATTGATAACGCTGTTGATCGACTTCTCAGGATTCAGGACTTGCCATCTCTAGATTGATGAAATCGCTGCCAATTGACCAAAGGTCTATTGCAATCATTGGACTGATACCGCTGCTGATTGACCAAAGGTCTTAAGGTATCACAAATATTGGACTGATACTGCCACTGACTGACCAAAGGTTTTAGAGATTACCAAAATTGGGTTGATTTGATCTACTCTGAAGAGACATAGTTTGTCACAGTGATAATTGGTAGAAACTTGAGTTACAATAATGTCGGAATTTAGCTATTTATTGAGATCTAGTTATTTTCGTTTCAATGTTTCAATCCAATTTCTTGAAATAATGCTGTTTTGGATTTTGGTCTGCTGCTAATGTCATACGTTTTCGAAATCACCACACAACCTATTACAATTGCACAGCGATTTCACATATGTCATGTGTGATTTCACATATGTCATGTGTCATATGTTTAATTTATATTTTTATCATTGTAACTTAATCTACATTTTAGGTCATAGCTAAACCGTTTTCGTTGTTTTTTTCATCTTTTTTTATTCATTTTAGCTTTTTTGCATCAAATAAAAACAAAATAATGTTTGCGTTCTTTAAATAATAAATTATTCAAGTAAGTGCGTATGATATAATTTGATCACAAATGTTGCCTTGAGACAAAGTTGATTGTTGGACTCCTTAATTGGCATCATTTGCAGTAACTTCGGTATTTAGTTATTTGCATAACAGAGTTTATTAGTTATTGTTGACAGTTGATTACTTATACTGCTGACATTATATTCATTCAGCACAATGCTGAATGAAAGACAGCCATTATCGTTGCAGCCAACGCAAGGTAACATATCGTAAGTCACCATAGGTTCTTGTGAACTATATCAAGATAAAAACCAATTTTGTTCAGTTTTATAGATTGTACAATTCCAAGATAATACATCGGCAAACGAATACAAAATGTAAACAATAGAAAAATTTAAAAACAAAAATCCAAAATCATGTCAATGAAGAAGCAATGCAAAGGGAGGCTACATGTCAAAGATAAAGTTATTCGATACGCATGTTTTTATGGTTTTGTGAACGTTATTTATTTCCACTTGGCCACTACGCAGAATTACCTGTTTTATTAATCTAATTACCCTGTTGACACTATCAAAGTTTCCGTCAAAAAAATGGTCAAAAAAAAAAATTGCCCAAGTTTTCTTGGTCGAAGTTGTCTGTTGACACTATCAAACTTCGTAGATGTTCAAAGAAAAAAAGGGAAAACTTTGTTAAAATTAAAAAAGGCTACAGTTTATCATGTTGATGACACATATTTCATTTTTTGTGCACAGGTAGTAAAATAAAATTTTAGATTCAGAAAAAGATTATCAAGTACTGGTTTGGAAAAAAGAAGCATAAATCTTTTCCATTTTTGAAGCACTTTTGCAAATTTTGAGGACCAAGCAGAGCCCAAGCTACCTTTCAGAGTTGAAAATAAGTAAGTGAGAACCGAACCGTCAATCCAAAACGAACAATCCATGGACAATGGCAACATCAGAAACAAAAAAAGAGAAAAAAAAACACAGACACAACATGGGTACGGCGCAGAAAAGAAAAATGAAGACACACACACACACAAAGATGAACAACACGGACCCAATAAAAAACCATGGGTGAGATCAGGTGCACCGGTAGAGTTAGCATCTCCTGCTTCTTATAAGACACATGTCAAATCCAGTAGTAATGTCAAATCCGGTAGATTTGTATCATTTCATAACAATTCTCTAATTGGTTAATTCCTGCCAAAGTCCATGAAATATTGAACAAAAACGGGGTGGGTCCCTATACCATTAAAGTCCTTCAAAGTTTTTAATCAAAGTTTTCTTTTACCGTTGACACTATCAAAAACTCGTCAAAAACTTTGACCAAGTTTTTTTATTATCAAGAAGACTTTAAATAGTGTCAAAAGGGCTTAAAATAACTTTCGTACACATGAACCCTATAAAATCACATAATTATTCAAGGTAAAATATACTTTTAACATTTCCGCTGTCTAATTGATCTATTTTCGTTTCATCTGAATTGGTCGTTGCTTGTTTTGTAAGTTAATTGATCTCGTTTAAAACAGTGAAACTTGAATATAAAAAAATCGCGCTTTCATTGTTGTAAATGAACATGACCGTCTTGTCTAGGATCAATGTTATCTAGAACATACGTCATTTAAACTTATAAGTCTTCATCAGTTGCGCAGCAGTCTGTAAATGTTAACGGAAACAAAATTTTTAGTAAACATCAGCAATATATAACTAGAGAATGACATGCCTAATACACGGTTTAAACTGTTTGGACTGTTTATAGTTTCTTAGTAATCATATTATGCCACCACAAAGTACGTGAAAAGGCTTTACATGTTACATTTCCTCAAAATACATGCTGAGACAAGCAAATGTGTCTGAATTCAAAATTTGTAACAAGTTGTCAAAATCTTGACCACATGAACACATTTGAAGTGAAGTAAAAATGTACTATATTTGTCTGCGTCCCAAATATTTCAAAACAGGATCCTAGATAGCATAAGAGATACATGATGTATTTGAAGGCCAATGATACTTTTCCGTGATTCCTTACGTCCAAATAAAACATAAAATGTGACCAAATACACTTAATATATTCAAATCTACAAATATCAAAGCAAAACAGTGACTTCTTGCATAAAAAAAAATGATATAAAAATGTTTTTCTGATGTTATATCATAAATTTTATGTGAAACGCGGGACGTCTAGCAAACAGTTCATATATCAAGTGTCTGAAAGTATGTTTTATTTCCTCCAAAACTGTAATAATCCTTCTCCTTCACAATAATATTACACCCGAACTTATATTTATGGTGCAAAATAGATATAGCAAGGATATAAATTCTGACAAAAAAAAAGAAACATTTCTCATATATTCATCATAAGCATTTTTAGAGAAGAGTCATATTGAACAATCATTACAACTGAACTAAATGCAGCAGCGTAACGTCAAGGTTAAATACATTGATGTTTGGATAGTAATAATCATAAATCATTTTAATATCATTTGGCAAGAATAAAAACTTAAAACCTGCAATTTTAACTTGGAAACTGTTTTTAATGGATATCCCAATGTTTGTTTTAAACTAATTATTTGTTACAACCGCACTCAGATAAATGTTTATTATTTGTGCATAAATCATATTAAAGACGTAATTTGTTACAATGTAATTATCTTTCACATTTGTTCAGAGACTCAGATAAATATAGAGCATACACAATATACAGATATATACATACCAAGTAGAATGTACAACATACATGCGTGTACCCAGCTACATGTTGTATTTTCCTCAAATTTTATCAAGATTTGTTATCTTTCCCTATTTAAGTCAAATTATCTAAGTAAAGTTAGTTATTTAAAAGACTTGGACTCTGTTACAACACACATTAAGATATTTACTAGTGCCATGTTTATCTTGTGCTACTCTTCTTTGATCTTTTGGGACCGATTTTGTTGGTTTATGACCTTAGTCCTGTTACAAAAGTTTATAAGTTTAAATTTGTTGCTACTTTTGGCATTTGGTTTCTTAGAAACAATAATAAAAGCTTGTAAAAATGAAATGCAAAGCTAACTCCATTAAAATAAGTTTTCACTTAGATATCTGAAATTACAAATTTGACACATTCTGGTTCGTATTACTAAAATGAGTGATAAAAAAGAAAAGATAGTCTGGACTGAAAAATAAAATGGAAAAGCTAACAGGAAACACTTACAATGGCCGAAAAACACAGTCACATGCCACAATGAACCTAAGAACTGAACAAAACAAGATATATTTGTAAAACACTCCATAATCCCCAGATTCTACAGTAAAATATATGAAAATACCAAATTTTACCCCTTTTTGACCCATAAGACCTTAACCTTTGACATATTTTTTTTTTTGCATATTTATGTTAATCTTGACAGGACCTATACACTTGCAAAGTATTCAAAGACTATCTTACCATGGAGGTATTAATATAGAAGGAGCTACAACAACACGACTTCAATCGTTCCTTCTGCGATGCCGCCTTTATTACGATAGCTCGCTAATTGATCATGTTAATTGAAACTCAGCATGTAAACAGTTCAGAAATTATAATTTTCGGTAGTATCGTATACGCGGAAACTGTCGAATTGATTTTAAATGGTCATAAATAACAATTAAGACAAATAAGAAAAATTTTGTCTGTTTTAGAAAATCAAAATGTCAGAGTACACAAGAGAGACGTTGACACATATATAACATAATCATGATTGCTAAATATAAATATTTAATAATAAAGTTATATTAGCCCCGGATAATAATTATTATTAATATTTTACAATTGTGTAAATCGGATATCTGCAAACTGAAAGTTACATTTAAGCAAACTAAAACAGTTACAGTTAATGTCTCCAACTAAAATATAAAGCGTTTGGATGAAAAGATAATCGCAGCATAACTGACTACTTTTGCAGGGAAAATGAGTGCAATGTGACGAATTGCGGTCACGAAATAAAAAAATCTGACATTAAAATTAGAGTACCACCAAAGCTAAGTACTATAATTTCTGTCTTTTTTCTTAAAAAATCCACCTCAATGTTCCAATAATGGAAATCGTATTTATCCTCTCCTTGGCTTTGTTTTTTATACCCCCGCTATAGCGGGCGGTATATAGTGATCATGGTGCATGTCCGTCCGTTCGATCGTCCGTCCGCCATAGGGTTTTACACCATTCGATTTCTTACACCCAATGGAAAGTACTAGTACCTATAACAACAACGACACCTGTGAAATATAGCGCCAGACCCCCCGTTGTGTACTATACTTATCAGACAAAGTAATAAATCACGTGATTTACTTGATTACCAAGAATACCACCATATCTGCGGCATCGCAGATAGTCACCAAAGGGGTATCGTCAAATTGATGCTAATTAGATAAATCCCATATCTTTACTAAAGGGATCTGCAGGTCATAAATAGATACTAATTTTTTGTTGTAGCTCCTTCTATGTTAATACCTCCATGATCTTACATAGTTCAAAAGTTGTTTATTACCATAAAACACCCAATTTTACCCCTTTATTCTGAAACAGATGACACCACTTTGGGCCTCTTGTTTATTGAAATAGTTTTAATTGTTAAAAGTATCCGTGTAAACATGCTATAAGAAACTTATAGAAAAATACTGCATCATAATTCGACAAAAAATTGAAAAAATCATTTTGTCCCCCTTTGGGCCTCTTTTTCTCAAAAACGCTAAATGCTACCTCAACAGCTGCGCAATTTTATAAGCAATAACATAAAACAAACCCCGTCTCAATAAGATAAATAATAAGGATTCTACAGTCAAATATGTGAAAACAGCCAAATTCACCCCTTTTTAACCTCTGCGACCTTGACCTTTGACCTGACCTATTTTTTTTGCATATTTATTTTCCTCTTGACTAGACCTATACACTTGCCAAGTATCAAAAGTTCAAAAGTTGTAACCAAGGTTAAAGTTTCGGATGCACAATCAAACAGACAAACAGACAGGACAAAAACAATATGCCCCCCGATCCTCGATCTAGGGGCATAAAAATACAAATAAAACAACAAAAGACAAACCTAAACAATGACAGTTTCAATCACAGAACACATTCCTTAAGTTAACTCGGCAACACAAACACAAAAGACAAAATACGAACGTAAACAACAAGAGGAAGTTGTTGACACCACCGACCTTGGTACCGGCACTATAAAAAGCCAGCAGAAGGGTTAAATCGATTTGAGGGCATTAAGTCTCCCCTTTCTCCATTCCGTTTCCCTATAGAATAATTACCATAAATATAACCCAAAATTTCTCATATTGCCAAAAAGCAGTATGTAAAAATATCACAAGAGTTGACCCAAATTGATGTCTCGCCCGTCCCTACCTGGTCGCGAAATTGATGTGAAAACTCAAATTGACTAAATCATAACACTTAACATGTTCGCTAGACTGTGAAATTAGGGTAACTGACAAAAGCTATATATCAAACTGTTATGTATCACCCAAACCAATATGCCAAATATCAGTGACCTACCTCTGATGGATACTGAAAAACCAAGGATGTTCACTAGACCGTGAAAATGAGGTCAAGGGCTGAAGCCAAATAGCAAGCTGCCATGTTCCTTCTAAGGCAAACCCATAAACCAAATAGTATTGACCTTACATTAATAGATACTAAGAAATTTAACATGATCACTAGACCGTGACCGTGAAAATGCAATATAGCAGACTATCATGTACTACCCAAGACCAAACTATATACCAAATATCATTGACCTACCACATATAGTTACTTAGAAAATGACCTAATCACAAATTAACATGCTCACTAGACTGTGAAATTGAGATCAAGGACAAAAGCTATATAACAGACTGTCATGTACTACCTAAGACCAACCTACATAATATATATCATTGACCAACCAATTATATTTACTGAGAAAATAAACTAAGCACAAAAACTTTATATATTTTGATCCGTGAAATTGACGTCACAGACAAAAGCCATATAGCAGACCTTATATTAATAGATACTGGGAAACTTAACATGATCACAAGAAAAAGCAATATAGCAGACTTTCATGTACTTCTCAAGACCAACCTATATACCAATTATCATTGGCTTACCACTTATAGTTACTGAGAAAATGACCTAATCACAAAAACTTGACATGCTCACTAGACCACGAAATTGACATCAAGGACAAAAGCCATATGATATACAGTCATGTACTATATAAGACCAATTTACCAACCTACCACTAATAATTACCGAAAAACTAAACTAGTCACAAAAACTTTTCATGTTCGTTGGATCGCCGAATTGAGGTCACAGACAAAAGCCATACAGCAGACTGTCATGTACTACTCAAGAACAACCTATATACTAAAATATCATTTAATCATCACTTACAGTTAATGAGAAAATGACCTAATCACGAAAAACTTACCATGAAAGTTTACACCGCCGCCACCGTCGTCATACTTTGTACGTATATGTCTCACTTTCCAAGCCTTTCGTCGCGGAAGATACAATAATGTCTCGTTGTCTCAACGGAAAGGATATGTGCAATTATGACTATGCAGTTGTCAACAATGATTGACGTTTTACAGTAATACGACTGGAAATGAAAGAGGAACTAATACTTACAATAAAAGTTTATGCAATAGTTGCAGAATTTATTTTTTTTAGAAATTAGTGATAAAACATCAATATTTATATAAATAGCATTAAATAATATCGTGTTTTTTCTTATAAATGATGATTTTAATTTTATTTTCGTCTTCAACTAAATTTGAAATGAGACATCAGAAATAACAAATCAAATACACAAAATCTTGAAATCTTTCCAACGTATGTTATTCATTGTACAGCTGAATTACAGTCCAGTTGTCATAAATTCACTATTGCCTGTTGTCATCCACTTAAACAGACACCTAGTCTCCTGTCTGCTTTCCTGAATATGTCTGGAACTGATTCTTGATTTTTTATCGTCCACCTCCTCCGCCACCACCTTGAGCATTAGGATCAGCATTTGAAGCTATCATCATAAACAGTACAAACGGAACTATGTACATCCACTGAAATAAAAAAAAAGAAAATTAAATTGTCTTGACCAAAATGTTAATACTTTTACTATTTCTATGAAAAGCTGGAATTAAATCGTATACTTTCAAACCCCTTCTTGAGATGATTTCATCAAACATTCCATCTTGAGTTTTTGAAAATGTTAACAGGACAAACAGCACGTAAAAACCGAGGCTATATTCAGCAATAGTGAAATTCTGATGCAGTGCCTAATGGATAGCTCCGACCCATGTATAGTCAGTGTACTAGGAAAACATAAAGACATTGTACGTGACATGGAAGAGATTAGTCGTAATTTAATATTTGATCTACATAACGCTAGGGCAGTGAACTTGGCGGATGTGCAGTGATTTAATGTTAAAATGTGTATATAAAGACGGATAACTATGTGTATATAAAGTCTGTTAACTATTAACTTTAGTAATGTCTAATTTTACCTGCGAAATTTGCAGGGTGCTCCGAAGTCAACGGAGGGACTTACCAGCAACAACAACAACAGCACGGCTAAACACCGAAAGAATCAGTACTAAGAAAATAATAAAATCAATCATCTTGAAACAAATGTTCTTGATGTGACTGGTTACAAGTCAGAGTATAGAAAATAGAAGTACCACATTATATACATTAAGTAAAGACAGGAAACATAGAATCTACCGATTTACTCTTATCCATGGCAAAGACCGCCAATACCATAACATTTCTCAATGTAACATATCATCGAATTTTAAAGGAGAAAAAACAAAGACTTAAACCAAAACAACCATGCCGTAATGACCTTACACCAGAATGTAGATGTCTGGACACAACAGTCCAGGTATATATCTTATCAGCTGCAGCAGATTTGTCACTCTTTCTTATATTTCTCCCTACAGAGGAATTTTATTTATGCCATGTATTATTTACATATTTTTTTTCTCCAAATAGCATCAAGATATGCATGATTTTCTTTACAATTTCTCGCTCTATAAGATCACAGACATATATAGTATTTCCAGTCTGATAAACTTTACCAAAAATTTCGATTGAATATTGCTGCTACATTGTATTTTCACTTATGTTATATATTGTAACATGAAATGGTAAAAAAAATGTTGATATATCGTGATCTTGAAACTCTTTGTTCATATAACCAAGCAATAAAACGCATTTAATTCTTGCGTTCGACCTTTTGTTTATATAATTGAGCAATAAAATATATCTTCAATAAATCAAATAAATAAACATGTTGGTCGGTTATATTTACCAAACCAAACCAGAGGCTCCCTGGAGCCTGTATCGCTCACCTGGCTTCAGTTGCCACAATCAAGCTAACATGTAGGTTATACAGTTGAACTTCATTCCCTAAAACTTTGGTAGTTCGATCTGTATTTTATTGAAATTGGACACGGCTTTTTTGGCAGCCATTTTGAAAATAGGGGTCAACAAATAATTTTTATCACCAGTTTTGAAGTTGCGACATCAATACCTTTTTGGAAACCAAATTTCATTGAAATCGGACCATGTTGAATTTTCCCGCCTTTTTTGGAGGCCATTTAGAAAATGGTGGTCAACGAACACTTTTCAACACCATTTTGAAAATGGCGGTCAACAAATATTTCTAAACACTAGTTTTGAAATCCACACTGCATGGAAACATTTTATCAATTTACACTTAGCCTTCACCTTCAATAGTTTTGGAAATAAAGACCAAAAATATGAAATTTTTGAAAATTCCGTGAAAAAAGGGCAATAACTCCTACAAGGGGTTTTGCATTTTCTTCAAAATTTCAGGGTTTGTAGATCTTGATATGCTGAACCTTTTTGTAATTACACATGACCTCTATCTGTTACACTTTTTGAAATAAAAATAATAAAAACTGCGATTTACCCCTATATTCTATTTTTAGCCATGGCGGCCATGTTGTTTGACCAGCCGACTAATCGAACACAATTTTGAGAAGCCAAACCCTGGTGATGATTCAGGTGAAGTTTGGTTACATTTGGCCTAGCGGTTTCAGAGGAGAAGATTTTTGAAATTGTTGACAGACGGACAACGGACGCATAGTGATGGCAAAAGCTCACATGGCCTTTTAGGCCAGGTGAGCTAAAAATCAGCACTTGCCAGTATATTAAGTTTACTTTCTACAAATGCGTAATACTTTGTAATTGTACCTTTAAAACAAAATGTAATAACTTATTGCTTTTGCAATCAGCATATACCAACGTTTCTGAAGCAGTATTAATATCAAATGCCATGGGCCATATTTATCTCGTGATATCTATATGACACTGTTCAAATAATAATCCAAACCTTTGACAATAAATAGCAGAGATCAAAGATGATCTGGAAACGTCGACATCAATAATCTTTCATCAATTGAAGATATAGTTAAACGAAGATACTGTCATTAATTAAGTGTTCAATAACTGAAATCAATTTTCATCCAATCAGATAAAAACAGAATGACGCGAATAAACTTACTCTACGTGAACATTGCACGTATCTGGATGTTACATAACTGATAATGGGGCGGTCTTAGAAATTGTCTGTCAATGAAGCAGAATTATAACAGCCAAGTTTATAAAAATATCGAGTCATCAAAGGTCATCATTTAAAAAGAAACAATTGCGATGAACCTAAAGCATATAACTAACCATGATATATGCTGCAAAGATTAAGTGTAAAAATCGACACATTTCAAGTAGTATTCTTATACAATTAGGAAAGTAAAATAATATTTTAGGAGATATTTTACGCCAGTTAACATTTCATTTAGTTTATTTTATATATGAACATACCATTTCAATTCTATACCGACAGCTTCAGTGAATAATAATAAAGCCGCTGTGGTGATTATAGTTAATACCTTCATTATCAAAAGATACTATACAGCTATTGGAAACTGGTATCTCTTTATTGATAAACTCATTGTTATTCTAAATTATGTGACGATAATTTCTCTATGAATATGGATTTTATTCTTTAAATATGGGTGGCAACGGAATCAACAACAGTTCAGGACATTTACAGCCATGCATTCAACTGTTTGTGAAAGCCACGATATGAATACTAGCATACTTGAAGAGATAAAGATGATTAATGCAACGAATGTGACAATTCGTGCAGACATAGTTTCAAACGAAACATTAAACAATATGAAGTTAATTTTTGGCATGATTTTACTTATGCCTGTGTCTATTCTGGGAATTATAGGGAACATTATAAGTATTATCGTACTTCGTCGTTACAAAGTTAAGTCTGCTACAAATTTCTGTTTGATGGCTCTAGCAATATCTGACTTGCTACTTTTACTGAATGCCGTTCTTTTTTCTGCAATTAACATTTACGTAAAAAGTGATGCATTAAAAGGAACAAATTTTAGAAACATACTTTTTCCACATTTTGGAATTTACTTTAGCTTGGTGACTGCTAGAATTACATCGCTATTAACAACATTGTTAAGTATCGAGAGGTTTGTAGCAGTGCGATTCCCAATGAAGGCTAAACTATTATGTAATAAAGGTACAACATGTATTGCTATTTTAATAATATACTTTATCACAGTAGTGCTGTTTTTACCATATCCATTCAAATATAACGTCGTCTATACAGTTAAAGATAATATTACTATCGTACGAGTTGCCAGGAATCCAAACCTTTCGGACATGTTTTGTAAAATATATGGAATGATTATGAATGTTATATTCCGGTTTGTACCTATATTGCTTATTTTTGGTTTAAATGCTGCAATCATGCTCAATATATGTGAAACAAAAAAGAAACGAGAATCGCTGAGTTTCCCAAATTTAAGAGATTCAAAAGCGAGAGAGCAGCGGAAAATAACGATAATGCTACTTGTGGTTTCGTTTACATTCCTCATATGTATATTACCAGGAGCTATAAATAGTCTCTTACAAACAACGTGGAAAGGTTATTCTAGACTTGGTAAATCACGAAATTTTCAACAATGTGTGTCTTATGTTACATTCTTCTTAGAGGCGGTCAACTCTGCAGTCAATTTCATCATTTACATGGCCCTAAGTGCAAAATTCAAATCTGTATATAGAGAAACATTTTACTCTACTAAAAGACTCATAAGGAGAATTAGTTTTGGAAGCATCAGCAGGGAAAGATCATCCTTCGTATCTCGCAGGAAATGCGAGTCTCAATCGAGTTTTACGTATACAGAGGAAGCAATTCATCAGAAATTGTCACGCAACTACGCTAGAAACGATTCCTACAAAAGTCTCCTAGATAAAACAGGAAACTACGAACCACTCTACATGAAACATTCCAATAAGTACAGTCCTACAAGAAACGGAGTGTTGTTTGAGACATCAAAAGATAGCAGCGAAAGTGACGGATATAAATCTGACAGACATAGTGATAATGGATTTATACGTCTTAAGCAAACAGGAAATAGGAAAAATCACGACATAGTCACCTTAGTCAAACAGGACACGTTCGAAACGAGTGTCAATGATTTGTAATTATAACAAAGAGGGCATTAAAATATCACTTATTAACGGATATTATTTCTTTATAAGGTTTGTTAACTATTCACATATCTGCAATATCTATGGTTTTGCTATTACCAATCATAAATCTATCCAAAATATAATAATATAAAATAGATGGTATTCATGTCAGATAAACTAGACCCAAGAGATGAGTACATTATAACTCTATAGTGCATTAAAATTTTTTGGTGCATGCATGCACAACTAGAAACATCACATTAAGCAGGAAAACACAAAAGATGGAAAACATTTTATCTAAAACTATTACAGTAACGATGAAATGATAACTACCATAAATTTAGTTTCTCAAAATAGAAAAAAGAAGGGAAACGGGGAATGTGTCAAAGAGACAACGACCCAAAGGGGAGTAATAACAACTCAAAGCCACCATAAGATCTTCAATGAACGGTGAGAAAACCCCACACCCAACGGCAGGTCGGAGTCGGCCCCTGAACAAAGAGCAATCAAGTCCAGCGAAATAAACTAGTTAGTTTCTCAAAAGTCAATTTGAAGTTCTTGTAAGGCATGGGCGAAAAAAATTTCCCTGCTCTAGTGAAAATAACAGGCCCCCACCTGAGAATCAAATGGTCCGTGCCTAACTTATTGTCGAAAAGTTTAGTTTATATTTTGCAAATGTCTAGACAGTACATAAGCTTCAGTTTTCAGAGGCATTTGATATCATTGGGTTTTATCAATTCAAAAAGGGTTAAATATTTTTGCGCATAAATAATATTTTGACATCATGTATAATAAAAAAGGTGCATTGATTTTCAAAACAAAGGCAAGAGTTTTCATTCTAATTACAAATTTTCTGAGAATCGTACCCCTCTTAAATGCATTGAAATTTACCGAAATCATAAAACAAAGAATGTAATGCATGAAAAAATACCAAAATTATAATGTACAGTAAATGGATTATTAAAGGTTATTGTTAATTCTGTTGCATTATTTCCCATTTGATTATTTTAGTTATTTGGTTATTTCCATTTGTGTTGTCTTTAATCATGCCATGCTTTTTTTACGATCGATGTATTCCTACATCGATGCTACGATATTTGTTCTCTGATGCATAAAAAAATAATATAATCTTTCATTACCCAATATAAATAATTAAGCCATGTGTACAGTGCCTTAACTGTAACCTTAGACCAATTGTGCTACCAATCAACACAGCTTACATGCTGAACTAATCTTACAGTTTGACCCCTCAAACTGTAGAATTCTCTTTGAGATATGAATATTTAATACTTACCTCTTGAACTTTGGGTGTTATTTGATAGATTTGGAACAGTTTGTCCCATGCGATGGGTAATTTATTTTTTATTTTATTTTTTTTATTTTATATTTATTTATTTATTTTTTTATTATTTTTTTTATTTTATTTTATTTTTATTTATTTATTTTTTTTTTGTTATTTTACACGTTTTTAATAATATTTTATTTTCACTAAGAATAGGATGCTAAGAATTGCTTTGGTTCAAAAACTCCGAACAGGGGAATTGCAATCATCTTTTAAATGTTTTTCCCTTAACATAATTTATAGATATTTATAAAGGTAAGAGTACAAAAGTATCTCCCAACAGTAAAATTTACACTGATAGTCATCAAAATGTTCCCCATTTATTACCATAGATCAACTGTATTTATATCAAAGTAAAATAAACTGCAAAAAAAGGAATTTCCCTAGATAAAGGCACACTTTTATTAAATATGAAAGAGATAACATGCAGTGCTGAGACTTGGTTTATTAATGCTTCAGTTCTTATCTAAAGAATGCGAGTTTTCACCCTGTAAAGTGTCACCATTTTCTTGTCTACTATGTTACAATTTGGAATACTGGTTTCACAACGGCCAAGAAATTGGTATAAGGTTACCGGTTAAGCACTGTTCTGTAAATTTGTAAAATTTAATCTTATGTGGAAAATACAATTGTAAATGGTGAAAACTCAACATCGAAGCGATATAATAACAGACTTCCATGATAGAACTGGACAAAACAATCATGAACTGCCTTGTCGATATGTGACACAAGACTTCAAACATGCTCGTAAAATGTCATTATTGCAACGACGTCTAGCAATTAATTCTACTTAAACAGCAATGCAAAGCGGTGTCTTACACAACCGTGTAGCAGTAAAGAAGGTCAACACTAAAACAAGAAGCTGTATGACCATCGATTGAAATTTGCACATGTAGATTGCTTGTGTATTCTTAATAACAAGAAGACGCAAAACGATGTTGTTAGAGTGAATAAATAAAACATCTGCTATCTTTTTTAAACATTCACATCTAAGTAAGCCACTGTCTTATAGAGGATATATACAGTTTTTCTCATCTAGATACATCTCAATATGAATTAACTCATAACATCAACAAAACGCGTTACATATGAATATCAAATCATTTATACGATAATAACATAATTATTAAAATGCTACATAATATTATAGAAAGAGGATTTGGAAGAACCACAATGAAAGAAACACAATTGCAGTGTGACAATTTATAATCCTGGTAAGACAATTTTACTATATTTGTGAACATAAAATAAAATGTCTAACAAACAAGCATGATATAAATCCCAAGACCTCAATATGCTTTTTAAAATTTTCAATGATACAAACAATAATTCTACATGCCGTACTAAATGATTGACTGTTATACACGAATTTTTTTCCATATTTCAGATATATCTCTAATACCAAAATAATGCTTATGGAGTATTTAAAATGGATTTTACATAAGTCATTACTCAAGAAATGGGCAAATGGTAGTTTGGTATTGAAAGCAACATTGCAATCGCGAATTCATTATATAAA
This sequence comes from Modiolus philippinarum, assembly GCA_002080025.1. Lineage (NCBI taxonomy): Eukaryota > Metazoa > Mollusca > Bivalvia > Mytilida > Modiolidae > Modiolus > Modiolus philippinarum. Next base: position 45,570 of record MJUU01048815.1, read on the forward strand.
TAAACAGCTTAACAAAAATTCAACAATTTCGTCGCACGTACCACCAAAGACATAGAAATAAATGCACCAATATGAAACAGGTGCTGTCAATTGATGTCTGCATGCAAAAGACATCACCCTGGCGCCTGTATTGGGTCAAGAGCCTTCATAGGGCAATTACCCTGCTTATGCAGGGTAGCCAGGTCATTAAACAGAAAACCTTGCAGATCGCTTCCTACAGTATAAAGGTCCATTTTATATCTTCTGAGAAATAGCAGCCTCTTGAATCTGTAACAATGCTAAAATTCTCTGTTTCTTTTACAGAGACAATCAAAATTCTTTTATTTCTTTCTTCGTTTTAACTGGTAAACTTATTCTCTCGTCCTGATATTGCCAAATATTGTTCATTGGATGATAAACTTGAACTAATCAACCAATCAAAAAGAAATTTGTCATTGAGATTTTATCTTGTAAAGCAATTCAAATTGCTCAAAAAATGCTTTCTTTAGCATTTCGACCTTTATATTGTTGCTACATAAGCATCTACTATGGATTGTTTCAGTGAATAAAATTCAAAATTCAAGCCAAAAATTTATCATGTGCCAAAAGTTTTAGAACTTTAAAGTCAGTGATCTTTGAACCTTTCAGTTAAAGTCATTGCCTAGGCGCAAAAGAACGAATTTGTAACCTGATCACCTCGCTGCATCAAAATAAAGGTTCATTGATGTCATTTTGATTTTGTCTGTCATCATTAAATTTGATCAATTATCAAGATTGAATGCTAATTTGTGGAAAATAGCAATCAAGATCCAGTTATTCAAAACAATTCCCTTGAAAACAAGAACAGAATAACTGTCTTATGAAACAAATGATACCCTACAAAATAAGTCGCTTAAAAAATAAACAACTTAAATTTCAAGCACGGTTTCAAGGCTATAATATTACGGTATGCTGACGTACCACTAGCATCTTAAGATTCTCTTAAGTGGAAATCAATAACAAGGCACACTGGAAAAGCGACTCAAGTACTTTCTGTACAAATTTTTGGAAATGAGTGAAGAGTGTACAAATTTCTTTGGCTCTATATCAGAATTAATAGGGTAAATAATTAGTCTCTAAGATACACAAAGAAAAAAGTAATTGTCATCTTCAACCTATAACACGTGAAAAATGTAAACTATCGAACGTTTTTCAACTTAACATTTTTGATATAGATAATCATAATTTAACTGACATATATCTGTGTTTATATAATTGCAAGACACTTTCAGAAAAAATGCATGTAAACTGGAATTTTAAATGAAAGAGGTAATAAACTATTAACTACGGTACTATGTCTTTCATCTTCGCATCTTCGAAGAGGAGAGGAATGGATCGTAACCCTTGGCTAGCGAAGATGTATATCTTTTGATTGCGACTATAAATGCATCAATCCAATCAAGTCACATAACTAAATACGGAAGTTACTGTGAATTTATTTTCTGCATATGCACATTTCGACAACTTATGTCTCTTCAGTTCAGATAAAATCTAAACGTTTGGAAGACCATAAACTCAAAGATGTTTAAAACTGATCGAGAACAAATAACCAATATAATCTAAATGTAAAGCCAAAATGAGCTAAGGACAGGGCTTTGCATGAGGGAGATACTCCTTAGTTTTCCACAAAATTTACAAGAACTTTGATATCATAAGGTTCCGAATAGAATCGGCTTTCTGGTCAGCACCGAAGTGCTAACTACTGGGCTGATGAATACCCTCGGGGACTAATAGTCCACAAGCAGTGGCATCGACCCCAGTGGTAACAAATAACTTAATACCGAAGTTACTGTGAATTTAACATAACTCCAGAATTTATTTTCTGCATATGCGCATTTCGACAACTTTTGTCTCTTCAGTGCAGATAATGGAAGACCATAAACTCAAAGATGTTAAAAAACTGATAGAGAACAAATAACCAAAATAATCTAAAGGTAAAGCCAAAATCAGCAAAGGACAGAGCTTTGCATGAGGGAGATTAACTGAATAAAAAATCACTTCTTTTTTCAATGTACCTTGTTTTTATTCCGCTAAAATGTTTTAATGAACATTTCCTAAACACTGTTGAAAACGTTGAAATATATTTATAATAGTGTAAAGTATAAAACTTGCTCAGTTTTGAGGTTTTATTCAATAATCCGCTCCCTTAAATGTCATTTTCCCCCTTTTAACTAATTAACAATGAATCAGAAGGGCACCACTAAAGCAAGAGGCTTCATGAACGTAGCTGTATGACGAACAACAACAACTTAGCAGTTTAGGTGATTTGCTTGTTTATTCTTGATAACAAAAGACAGTGTTATAAAAGGTAAATAAATATCAGATCCATAGAATATATATCGCTCTCTATTTTAAACATTCACATCATAGCAATTCTTTGTCTTATGATGGGTGTGTAGGGAAGATTTTTAAATTTTAGTTTTTGCGTCTATTGATATATCTTTGTGGTAAATAACAAAATACAGAACGTACTGTTAATTTAGTTCCTGCAAATGCTCATTTCGACAACTTGTGTCTCATCAGCGCAGATAAAATCAAAATATTTCAAAATCCATAAACCGAAATATGTGTAAAAGCTGATGGAGAAGGAATAACCAAAATGAACTTAAAAGAAAAGCCGAAATTCAGATAAGGACAGAGCTATGCATGAGGGAGATACTCCTTACTTTTTAACAAACTTTTCTAAAATTGGGATATTGAAAGTTCAATTAAGTCGGTGTTCGGGTAAAAAAACACAAGATGTGTTTGTGAAACATTACCTATGTAGCTACTCTAATTCAAAGGCAAGATCTGACCTGTTTGAAGTTTGACCTTTCATCTGACTATTGTTTTGGCACACACATATATGATTCTTGTTCTAAGGACATAATTCTATAAAACTGCATCAAAATCTAACAAAAAATATTTTAAAAAGACGAATATCAAATCCATAGAACATATATCGCTATCTTTTTTACACATTCATATCGTAGTAATTAATTGTCTTATAGTTGCTGTGTAGAGCTATTAATTTATCTTTGTGGCAAATCTTACAAAAAAATCTTTATTGCAAATCTTATGAAACCAAGAGGATGACATGCCCTCGAACAGGTTGTTTGTGTCTCTAAAACACATATGATGCCCCCGTTAAACATATGTTTAGATTCGCACAGACGGATGAACGAGCAAGTGGAAGGACAAGGGTAAACTCTATGCCATCGCACCTGTCATCGCAGTGACATAAAAATTAGTACAGCAAAAAAACGAGTTATAAATGAATATTATATCATTTTGTATCACAAAACATATTAATATGTTACAAAATATTATATAATGAGGATTTCGAAGAACTATAATGAAAGAAACACAACAATAATTATTCCGTTTAAAATATACTTTTTTCTACTACATTTCTGAACAACAAAGTGTCTTAAAAACAAGCGGGATATAAATCCAAAAAAGCTCATCAGGTACTGTTTAAATTTTTAATATTCAAAACAAAAACTCGAAATGTTTCACTGATCGACTGACTAAGAAAGGCAAATTTTCTCAACAGTTCATATATATCATATATTCTATAATACCAAAATAAAGGAGTATATATTATGGACTTTATAAAAACCATTACTCAAAATATATGGGTAAATGATATTTTAGTTTCAAAAATTCAAATTCCGTCGCTCACCAGACAAGAACAAAAAAAAATGCGCTCATATAAGACAGATTCTGCCATTCCAAAAGAGAACAGCCCGGTACCAGAATTAGTTCAAGAGACATAGTAGGGTGTTTATTCTTCTTATTAGGGAAAGCAAGGTCATATAACGGAAACCCTTGCCAAAAAACTGTTATCAAATATTGTGGAGGATCGTCATGCTTCTTACAGTATAAAGATCCCTTTCAAATCTTCCCAAAGAGAACAGTCTCTAGGATCGGTAACAATGGTAGTTTTCCTGCTCGTACCCTTCTCCCTTTTTTCAAAATTCCTAGTCCCTTGCACATTCATTTCTATTTTCTTTTAACTTATTAACTTATTTTCGTCCTGGTATAGCTATTTGTCGCTCACTCGACGAAAAACAATCAATCAATCAAAGTAATTTGACATTGATACTTTATTTTGAGAACCAATTTCAATTGTTCATAAAATGCCATGCCCTAATTATTATTGTTGCTACAGAAGCATCAATGGTTGATTGTTTAAATTAATAAGATTAATAATTTAAAGCTAAAATTATTCTAGTGCCAAATGGTTAAAGAACTTTTAAATAAACAAGAGCTGTCGCCGAATGGCAGCCAAATATACCCCCGCTCATTGAACCTTGAATTGATATGGTAAGTGGAAATTTAAGTTGGTGTGGACACAATACAGGTGTGGACACAGTACAAGTGTGGACACAATACAAGTATGGACACAATGATATAATTTTCAAGAAAGAACTTTTCACAAGGATTCAAATGAAAATACTCTGTCTAAATCAGACAAATATGAAATTCACCTTTTTTAGCCTATTTGACATTTTACACAAAAATCATAAGCATTAGAGAAATTTCACAACAACACTTTGAAAACAACTTTTCAAGAGAGATTCAGTTTGACTTCACAATATCTATACATACATTTTTTTCTTGGAAAAAAAAGATAATTGCAGGAGAAATCAACGAAAGTCAAAGTCGAGTTATCTCCCCTTCCTGATTTCAAACAATAATCATATTCCTTCATGCACATCTACATATAGTGTTCTTCCTTTGTGTAAAGTTTCATCAAAATCCTTCATGTGGTTTAAGGGGAGTTGCGCTTACGAGGTAACCCATACATAGCATAATAGGGAATCAACGAAAAGTCAAAGTTGAATTATCTCTCCTTCCCCGTTTCGGACAATAATCATATTCATTCATGTACATCTCCATATAGTGTCCTTCCTTTGTGTAAAGTTTCATCAAAGTCCTTCGATTGGTTTAAGAGGAGTTGCGCTTACAAGGTAACCCATACATAGGAAATCAACGAAAAGTCAAAATCAAATTATCTCCCCTTCCTGGTTTCGGACAATAATCATATTCCTTCATGCACATCTCCATATAGTGTCCTTCCTTTGTGTAAAGATTCATCAAAATCCTTCTAGTGGTTTAAGAGGAGTTGCGCTTACGAGGTAACGCATACATAGGGAATCAACGAAAAGTCAAAGTCGAATTATCTCCCCTTCCTGGTTTCGGACAATAATTATATTCCTTCATGCACATCTCCATATAGTGTCCTTCCTTTGTGTAAAGTTTCATCAAAATCCTTCAAGTGGGTTAAAAGGAGTTGCGCTTACGAGAAGTGTGGACAGACGGATAGACGGACGGACAGACGGACGGACAGACAGGGTGATTCCTATATACGGGGGGATATAACAATGGAGGGATATGTAGTAAATACTCATGAGACAGAGTCTCTATAAATACATGATCAAACCAAGCAATGGAACGACACTCTTATTGCTTGTCTTTATCTTGGAGTCTACATGAATCCTTCGACTATGAGCTTTAATCATACTTCATAGAAGTTTCTAAACGGCCCCCTAGCACCGGTTTCAGTGGAATTCATTGCTAGATGTCGGGTAATACCGCATCCATGCATCGCATTCATGAAAGCGGGATTGTGACAAAAATAAAAGAAACTAGCAACATACAACATACAACGGTCACTGATCTTTAAACCATTGCCTAGGTGCAACAAAACGTAATTTTAACCTGATCACCTCGCTTCCTCAAAATAAAGGTTCATTGATGTCATTTTGATTTTGTTTGTCATCATCAAATTTGATTAATTATCAAGAGTTAATACCAATTTGTAGCAAAATAGCCATCAATATCCAGTTATTCCTTGAGAGTAAGAACAGAATTTTTGTCTTATGAAACAAATGATGCCCTACAAGAATAAATTGCTGTAAAAACAAACAACTTAAATTTCACGCACGGTTTCAAGGCTACTATATCACGGTAAACTGACGTACCACTGGCATCTTAAGTGGAAATCAATTACAAGGCACAATGGAAGTGCGACTCAAGTTCTCCTCCGTCCAACTTCTGGGAAGTTAGTGAAGAGTGCTTAACTATCGTATGCTGTAGACTTTCCTCGTCTTCAAATAAGAATCAAAATTGGTAAATAATTAGGATCCAAGATAAATAATTAAAAAAGTAATTGTCATCTTTAAATTATAGTTCTTCAAAATGTAAACTACTGAACGTTTTTCAACTTAACATATATTGATATAGATAAACATGTTTGAACTGGCATTTACCTGTGTTTGTATAATTGTAAATGTAAACTGCAATTTTATACTATTTTTGCTGCTAATTAATCAAAAATATTTACTAAAATTATAAACTGAAAGAAAGAGGTAATAAATATTTACATATGGAACTATGTCACTTGATTGCGACTATAAATGCATCAGTCCAATCAAGTCAATTAATTGTATAAAAAATTACTTCCTTTTCCATTGTTACTTGTTTTCATTCCACTAAAATTTTTAATGAATATTATATTTTAAATATGCAGTAAAGTTTAACTCAATTTCGATATTTTTAATAATTTAAATAATTTGTATTGGAAGGGTGGATCCTGCATAAAAATATAATGGACATTTAATCTTTGTCCAGTACAAGATATATAGTCTCTAACATTGTTTCCAGATCCAGTTTATTAAGTATATTTCTCACACTGAGATAGTTCAATTTTCACATTTTAAAGTTCGAGATCTTCCTTTGGTCAAAACCAACCTTGTGTATCAAAATCATATAAATCCCTGAAGGCAATCTTAATTTATTGTATGACCAGTGATTTTGTTGCCTTTTTAAAAACTGCCTGTGCCTTTTTGATTGGGAAAATATAGCGCAATTTTCGATGAATTGGGAGATTAACTTCAAGCATCAAATGCTGTAAAACCATATCACCAGAAATGGTTTTTCATGATTGGATTCACTGTAGGGACACTTCAATGCAATATGTATGTAAAAAGTATTTATTTACTACAAATAACAGAACAGTTTAATGATTTGGAAGAATTTAATATGCGATCTCACTCCTTTTTGGAATTTTGTCAACAAAATTGGGAAGAAGAAAAAAAGGTAGCTGTGGTCACATTTGGGAACAAGTCCTAGGGGGAAACAGCCTGTTATAAGGTAGTAAAACAAGACAAAATCACTGATGACATAAACAACTTATTCTCAAAATATGCACTTTTGCATATAAAAAATTAGCTTTTCCCTCAAAATTCTTTTCAGATTTTCTTCAAAAACAAAAGGGAGCTTCTTTTGGTCAAGTTCAACTTTGAGTATCAAATACAATAAAACCCCTGAAGGCAATCTAAGTTATCATAGAGGGTCTCATTGGGGTCTAAGCGTGACACGGGATCGACCGTTTTTCTGTAAGCGTGACCCGTGAAAGTTAAATTATTGTGCGTGAAAACAGGAAACGAAGTAAATCGGGATACTTGAAATTAGATAAAAATTCTTCGGGGATTCGGGAAAATGAGAATTTTACTAAGCGGGAATTTCAGTTTTTCGTTATCAAAACACTTTAATGACAACTCACAATGAGTGACGTTTTGTACGATATCTTTTGATCTTCGACTGGATCCTATTGTTTTGTATAGGAAAATATATATAAACCGACGGAATATTGGATGGCCAGTACTCAAATCCATGAAGATTTGAAAAGTATTTTGGAACATGCTCGTTCTACCGCATGCATGTGAAATAGCCAGACTCCTTCATAAGTTGACAGAACAGGGTGAAAATATCTAATGTCACGAGAGTGTCAGGCGGCAAACTTGAAAAAGTGTCTTGTGTAGGCTCAAATTTTCGGATACCCATGGATACCAGTTAAACGTAAATATTAGACACCGAAACCAGCTCCTTTCGAATAGGAGCTGAATTATACCAAATACGGGATGACAAAGAAACCATGGCGGCAAATTTTAGTACAAGTTTTCCGGAATACACAAGAACGCAGTTATGACGCAACTCATCGTGAATTCTTTGCATTAGCGTTTGCTATAAAGCATTTCTAGATGAAATGCCGTTCCTTGCTAGGATAAATCATGGTGCCCTTGACTGATCTTGACTGGCTTTAAAATTTAAAGAACCTTGAAAGCCTGTTTTTGTCTGCAAGGTTTAATATCAGTATGCAAGGTGCATACTTGATTCACTTAGAATAAAAAGAAGTCTAAATTTAAACTAAAAATTCAGGCACTGAAAACTTTGTATGGTTATGGGTTTGGTGGCTTCAGGATCGGCTTTCCAATTGTGTTCATCATGTCTAAGTTTTGTCCCGAAAATGATCGACAGCTAGGTATTAAGTTTAACATTAAACTCAAATGCAAATACATTCAAAAGCCTTAATTCTCTTCTCAGCGTTAATTGCTTACTCGGCTTACACAATCAAAATAATATTTTATCCGTAAAAAACGTATCGCTCTTTACATGTTACTCTATTTTCTAAATAGTGAATAAGCGTGATCTGGAAAAACACAAAAATGATAAGCGGGATACAGGAATTTAACAAAACGTTAAGCGGGATCCGGGATCAGAACCCCCCACCCAATGAGACCCCCATCATACGACATAGGGCTAATTCTCAAAATATGCACTTTTTCATAAAAAACGAAGTTTTTTCCCAAATATAATTTTTTGATTTTCCTTAAAAACAAAAGGGAGTTTCCTTTGGTCAAGTTCAACTTTGAGTAAAAAAAATCATAAAAATCGGTAAGGGCAATCTTGAGTTATCGTACGACATGGAAAACGTTGACGGACGGACAGACAGACAGACGGACGTACAGGCTGATTACTATAGATCGCCGCCATTTCATGGCGGGACCCTAATTATGCCTATTGAGAAAGTCTCCATAATTGGTGCTAGCTCCCGCGTAACGAATCAACTGTGAAACATACACTCTGTAAACAGTAGAAGCTGGAATATTGCTGTCCATGTTAGGGAAACTGATAATTTTGAATTTAAAGTTGTCACTTTTGCCGCAAATTTTAGTACTGAGATGACCATTTTCGAGATGCACGTCCAAAAAATGTAGATCTAGCGGTTTCAGTTGTTTCCATTTTCTTTAATTCTTGAGAATATATTGATGGAATGCATTCAGCATAAGATGTGTTATTAATAGAAAGATCATCAACATATTTAAAGTGAAATTGAAGATGATAGCAACTTTAATTTGATTAGCTTTTACGATACTATGAAGAAATTTAGTCTCTTAGGAGAATACTGCAAGTAGAGCACAATGTGTGCCCATTAGTATGCAAACATGCTGATAATGAATAGCACCTCCAAATGTGATAAATGTATTGCCAATAAGAAAATCAAATTGATGGTTCGTACTGCACACCTGTTTTTCATCGTATAATATTTTTCCTTTAAAATTGTTTTTTATGAAAAATGTGTGGATTTATTACCTAATAAAACAAATTGTTTGAATCGACAAATACCTTATCAATGATATTTTGATGCGTGTTTTGATTGTTCTATTACGAACTGCAATTTTAAGCGTGAAACTAGCTTGTTCTTGATAACACAACATAGTTTGCCCATATAAAATGTGATTGTTGTTAATTCAAAAAGGCCAAACTTCATTGAAATGAAAGCCTACATGGTAAAAGTAGAAAGGAAAGTAAAGAACGATGCCAATATCTTAAATAAACAAATGATTGTGAAAAAGCAGATGCGCACATAATATACAAAAGAATGGCTAGGAGACACCAACCTGACAGGAATGTGCTATGTTATCTCCTTAGATATACCAGTATTAGATTATTGGATGAGCAGGGATGCCCAACATTCTTCAATGATGTAGGTTAGTGGCAAATGAACTTTAAAATGCAGTTTCTATTAACTTGGCACAAATGGAAAGCTTAGAAAATTAAAAAAAAACACAAGTTGCATATATAACAATACTTTAGTTATGCTGTACATGTGTTTCAAAGAGTAACATCTCATCAGAAGCATTAAAATCAAATAATATGGAAAGCCATAATCCAAATAGTACTCAAAAAGAAGTACTCATTACCAAAAATATCGAAATAGGAGGCCAAATCCAGTACCAAGGACATCCACCGAGTGCAATACACGCAATGAAGCCTCAGTATTTTTAAGGGGTTAGAATTTTGATAAAAACTATAAATGTCTATAAAACGCAAGGTAAAATTTTCATGACAGATAGGTCTGACTACTGGGTTTGTGAATACTCTCGGGGACCTCTGGTCCACCAGCAGTGGCATAGGGTCTGTAAGTCTCGTCATGTGACTCACGAGAATCCACGATAAACATGCAATTCGAAAACGTTTCCCGCCGAAACATGACGTCAGAGGATTGTGACGTTCAATTTTTTGTTTAAAACGTCAAATATCTTTGTTTAAAATGTAACTTCCGGGTACAATTTTTGATCCCGGAAGTTCCAAAATTGTACGAGACTTACAGGCCCTATTGGCCCAATGGTTCAAAAATACAAAAATACCGAAGTTGCATTAAAACAGTAAGTTTCGTTATGCTGTACACGTGTTTCAAAGAGTAACCTCTCGTCAGCAGCATTAAAATCAAATAATATGGAAAGCCATAAACAAAATAGTACTCAGAAAGAAGTACTCATTAGAATATTGAAATGTTTTAAAATGTCCAGCTTAAACACATTAATATGTTGCAGGATTCACGCAAATAACAGAAAACTAGATAAAGCAGCAATGACAAAAACTAAATGTCACATCCAATACAGAAACAACCCCTTAACTATCAATCTTTCATAGTGTTGTCTATTTAAAAAAATCAGTAAACGCACCAAAGGTGCGAAAGCCGAGTTGCGAACATTTGTTATTTTCATAAGTACATCATCGGATAGGCAAATAGTTGCATATCAGCATATACCGGTAAATTCTTTTATTTCAATCAGAGATTTATAATGGAACTTTTTAGGAAGTTTGACTTTGTCCTACTTTGACTAAAAGTCAAAACATTCCAAGTCCTTTCAAAAAAAAATCAAAGCTCTATAAGAGCTGAAAGTGTTCGTATGTGTTGAAGTTTAAGGTGTCTCAGTGGTATTATTTTGTTTAATACTTGTTCAATTAGGTTTATTTGTATTTGCTTATAGGACATATGAGTAGACTTTTAGGTATTTTTTGTAATTATTAACAAGGACCCCATTGGAAATAAGTCTTTTTGACCTTATTGGTTATCCTACATGTATGTGTTCAATATTACAATATATCTACCGGTATTCATTGNCATTGTTTTATGTGTACATGATATGACTGTATGCACTTGCCTGAATAAATATTATTATTATTATCATATTGATATCACTATAAAGAAATTATCTTCATGGGGGTTTTTATGCGCGACCTTCCTTTTCAGTCGTGTGAGATTTCGAGGCGTTTTTGCGTCAAGTTTTTTTTGTCTAATACTTAATGCTTTTTTGTTATCAAATACAAACATCTAGGTGTTATAGAAGACTTTACTTTTTATTGAGGGAGGCAAGACATTCCTCTTTCATTGTGTTTTGGGCATTTCAGCTGGTTCTTAAATATTTTTGGTCAAATAAATCAGTTGTGAACTGTTTTTGGACCATTTGGTGTTTTATGTTCTGTTGATTTTTAACTTAGTTTTAACTGTAAAAGGGAAACAAAAAGCAGTGCTTGCTGTTCATCATTATGTTGCTGTTATTTGAATTTATAGTTAGACTGTTTTGTGGGAAATTAAAAGTATGGTAATGAAACCACTCTCTCGCCTTTATTAGTTGCCTGATGTACATTTACTGCATTTCTCCTTTTATTTCATTCTGCTAAAATAAAGCAAGCATTACATTTTTTAAATATTTTTGCCTTTTCTGATTCAGTCAAAATAGTGGTGTTCTGGGATTTTGAGTGACCTTTCGTGCATTACAGTACCAATATGTTTGTTAACGTCATTAAGGCTACTCAGATCAACTATGCAAACTCTGCAGAACGTGGAACTTGCAACGACCTAGTCACTCGCATAGCCATCATGTGGTGCTTGCAGCTCGTTGTATCAGGAATTGTGAACCCCGATTCATAACTCAAGAACTGTTCACTATGATTGCCGGTGGTCCATCCAGTTACATAACTTTATTTACGCCGCCGAAGCCTTAAAATCAACAAAAAAGTCAACCAAACTCGTCATATTTACGATTATTTACATGCCGGATCCAATCAGCTGTTTTTCATGCGAATACCGCGTGAGATCGATGTAAACCCGATTCTGATTGGCTAATATCGAGAATATGGTTAACTCCCTTTCGAGAATTTAGATTATCTCCCTTCAGCCAAAATGGTGTAAACAAACATTTTTTCGTGTGAATTTCTTCAAAATCGTGTTTTATGCCAAATTTTTGTTTCACGGTCGTGACAGAAGGTTAAAATCGTGTAGATCACGCAAAAATCGTGAAAGTTGGCAGGTATGTTCAACAACTTTCATAAAGAAACCATTTTGACATCTTCGATATTTTTCTTTAATTTTTCATATTCCTACGCGTGAAACAAATGGGCCCTATTTTCGTTTTAATAATGTACTCGATAATCGTTTAATTTCTCAATGCAGGAATTTAATAAGTTTAATAACAGCGAAGTAGTAATTGAATTTGGTTTGGGTGTATCATAAACGTCTCGTACTGTATACTCAAGCCTATTCGACTACTCCTTTTTAGTTTCAATCCGCAATATCACTTTAAAGCCTTTAAGCACCTCGATTCCCACTTTAACTGTGTTCAAACATTTTTACCATTTCAGGACAATAGTATGTAACGTTCTACCAGATTATTCAGTAACTTTACTGTATTATTTACAATTTTATAAGGAGATTTTTAACCTGTTTAAAAGTTTCCCGCCCCTGCAACATCTATTTTTATCCAATTCAAGCTGGACCGATAGCTAAAGTGTTCATGACGAACACTAAAAACTTTCAGCAGGGGTTCTCCCTTAAAATCTAGTTTTTTATTTTATCATTGCTGAAATTGAAAGTGTGTATCAGTGTTCTGGTTTGGTTTCCATGGCAACTAAAAGCTCCACTATCCATTACAACCCATTTCAGACCACCATCCAAAAAAAATTTGGACAGGGGTTCCACTTATAATCCAAGTTATACATGTTGCTGAAATCAGTTTTAAAACATTCCAAGTCCCCCTTTCAAAAGATTTGGCAGGGGTTCCCCTTATAATCTAGTTTATACAAATATCTAAAATTGTGAAGAAAAATATGTAGCAAAATACTGTTTTTCTAAGATTCAATCTTCTGGTTCGGTTTCCATGGCATCTGAAAGCTCCACTATCCATTAAAACACATTTCAGACCACCATTCAAAAAAAAATTTGGGCAGGGTTCCCCTTATAATCCAGGTAATATGTATTGCTGAAATCAAAACATTCCGAGTCCCCCTTTCATCAAAAAAAATTTGGCAGGGGTTCCCCTTATAATCTAATTTATATTGTGACGGAAAATATGTAGCAGAACACTTTTTTTCCAAAGATTCAGTGTTCTGGTTTGGTTTCCATTGCAACTTTAGCTCCACTATCCATTACAACCCATTTCAGACCACCATTCAAAAAAAAATTTGAGCAGGGGTTCCCCTTATATTTCAGGTAATATGTATTTCTGAAATCAATAATTTACAAAAAAATCCGAATACACAAATGTATTTTTTTTTTCATCCAAAATTTTATTTTTACTGGACTTTTAGTAATATTGAACACTTCTTCATATTAAATTAATTACCTCCCTTAGTTTTATTACCTCCCTTTTTTTTAATTCTATCTAATTTGTAAGTTATTGACACCCAAAAAAAGTGTGTTGGTGAACATAATTAGAACTATAAAATGAATTTACGTGTTCTAGCAGTATAAAAACTACTTTTGTATGAACAATAAAAATTCTTTTAGCTATTTTTGTTATCAAATAATACCGAACATGTGATTTTAGGCTTTATTGAAATGTTTAATTTTTGTTACATTTTTAGAAGCTGTGACCTTGACCTTTGTTGCACAGACCTCAAAATCGATAGAGTTCCTCCTGTAATCATAACTCATGTCTATGCCAAGTTTCATTTGGATGTGTAATGTGGTTCTGGAGATATTGTGTGGAAACGAATAAGTCAAATTTTTGTTCTATTTTTAGAATTTGTGACCTTGACCTTTGTCGCACAAACCTCAAAATCATTACGGATCTTCCTCTAATCATAACCCATGTCTGTGCAAAGTTTCATTTAGATATGACATGTGGTTCTCAAGATATCGTGCGGAAACCAAAAGTTGACGCCCGGACGCCCAGACACCATTCATCAAATTATAAGCCGAGTTCGACTTCGTCGCAACTCGGCTAAAAATTGACAGGACATGGTGCCTTCAAGATAAAGAACAACAATAAAGTGTTCTTTAATTGCTTGGTTTCCCATTATTTCTCATATGCGTTTACTCCATATCCTTTCATTGTTAATGTTAAGTTTGGGTAATGGTTTAAACCTACCGCTAGCTCTTGCTAGTGGCGGTACCAAGTCCGGCTATCCCGAGTTCCTATCGTTGTCCATGTTTGTCTTTTGTCATTTTATTGTTTTTCTTGTGCGGTTCCCTGGTGTATTGTGATATGTGATTGTGGTTTTCGGCCATTGTAGGTGTTATCTTATCTACATTAATTAGACTCAAGTCCTGCATTGCACTTGACCTACAAACCAAGATGTCTCTTAATTGTGTTAGTGAAAAAGAAATATCTCATAATAACAATCTTTTCACAGCCATAAAATCAATACCAATCTGAACACTTAATGTTCTTAATTCTTAAAACAGCATGCTTAGTGAAAACTAGAAGCAGTAAAACCCTAACTGAAGGGTTATCAAACAACTGGTATTAGATGTTTTAATTTCAATGATATCTGTGAAAATTGGTTAATAATGTTTTATTCACCATTTTCTGAGACTAAGCCTTCAGACTTTTCAATAAACCTTTAGCTGAACAACTTGCAAAAGAAGTAATTATATCATCAATGCACAATTCTTGACTTGTTGCCTCCAGTACTGACTCAAATTGTCAATACCGATTTTTTTGAAGAGTGTCACAACACTTTTTTGTAACTCACAATTTCATTATCAACACAAATATTTAGAAATGTAAGGTAAATATGAAGAAAAATTACTTTATCTTTTTGATTGTATGTATGGAAGAACTATCAAAATTTATTTCTTAAAAAAACAATTGTTTGCTTCATTAACTGCAGAAGATTTATGGTCGACATCGTGATCTTATGGACTGGTATGGGGAGATCTATCCCTTTATTAGCTTAAGTTTGTTTGTTTTTTCTTCACTGGATTTGACTTGATTGCTGGAATTGACATGTTTAACACTGTAGGTGTCTTATCAGAAACGGAGATACGTTCTCTATCAGTGCACCTGATCTCATTAGGTTCGTGTTTTTTATCTGTAGGTGTGTACCGATTTTTCTTTTCAGTGCCTTACTAGGGTGATGTCTTTGTTATCCCCGCACTTTCGAATGAAAGTTCAGGGATATTGTCGTTGGCCTCGTCCGTCCGTCTGTCCGTCCATCCGGACGTCTGTCCGTCCGTCACAAATCCTTGCGACGCAAACTCCTCCTACATTTTTGGATTTAGGGTTTTAATTTTGTTATAGAACTGTTGCATATATGCTGTAGATGTGCAATAAGCTTTCGGATTTTTGATATTTATCTTGATGCAAACAAGAGGCCCCAAGATGTC
>MJUU01048815.1:62272-79358 GCA_002080025.1 Modiolus philippinarum
AAAAAAATTGTTAGAATTAGAAGAAACATTTCACAAATTTGATTTCCAAAATATATGATTCCAAGTTTGGTAAAATTCCTAAAAGTCTCAAAAGACTACTTATTTTTTTAAATTCCTCCTAACAACCATATGTTCTTTAATTCCTTATGGTAAAAATAGTGACTGTCAATAGTTTAATTTCAAAAATGTTAAGAAAAATTATACCCAGGGTCTATAGCTGTTTTCTGTGTCAGACAGGGGGTGCGGGGAGCACTGTCATTTCCGACAGTCATTACTCTAGTTTCTTCATGTTTTGTGCTTTAGGTGTTTTAGGACAACATCATTTTTCAGAAAAGGGTATTCAGTTCATCAACTGGATCAAAATGTTTTGTGCTTGGACATTTTAACTATAAACTGTCAAAACCTTTAGGATTCATTTAATTATCCCTGCACTTTCGAAGAAAGTTCAGGGATAATTTTATACCCTCCGTCTGTCCGTCCGTTACACTTTTCTTGTGACTCAAACTCCTCCTACATTTTTGGATTTAGGGATTTAATTTTGTTGTATAGTATGTAGATGCGCAATAAGCTTTCAAATTTTTGATATTGGTCTTGGTGCATACAAGAGGCCCCACGATGTCAATTTTTACACATGTGGCATGTGACACAAACTCCTCCTACATATATGGATTTAGGGATTAAATTTCATAGTAGAATTGTTGCATATAGTCTGTAGATGCGCAATAAGCTTTCGGATTTTTTATATTGGTCTTGGTGCAAACAAGAGGCCCCATGATGTCAACTTTAACCGAGACCCAAAGATTTGGATTTTGATACATGTGGCATTATCAGTGATGCAAACTCCACCTACATTTTGGAATTTAGGTATTAAATCTTTATGCAGAATTGTTGCATATAGTCTATAGATTTGCAATAAGCTTTTTGAATTTTGGTTCCGGTTCCAACTTTGGTAAATTTCCTGGAAATGTCAAAGACACATATTTTTTTTAAATTTTGTCATATTATCTTATATTGTGACAAGTGTTTGGTAAAAAACAAAATTCTGATAACTTAGGATTCTGAAAGGCGGTTCCAATTTTGGTAAATTTCCTGAAAGTCTCAAAGACCACTTATTTTTTTGGAATTCTATTTAGCAACCATACTTAAATTGTTTGTGTAGATTAGAACAAACATTTTCATCAATTGGATTTCAAAAATATTTGAAACCTATTTTGGTAAATTTCCTGAAAGTCTCAAAGACCACTAATTTTTTTGGAATTCTACCTTGAATTGTTTGTGTAGTTTATGGCAAACATTTTCAACATATGGATTTCAAAAATATTGATTCCAATCTTGGTAAATTTCCTGAAAGTCTCAAAGATCAGTTATTTTTTGGAATTCTACTTAGCAACCATATATCCTAGAATTCTTTTAGTAAGAATAACCATTATCAATAGGTAGATTTCAAAAATAGTGGAAAAAATTTATGCCCAGGGTGTATAACAACTGTTTTCTGTGTCAAACAGGGAGTCCTTTCCAACAACATCTAGTTTTCAATTAAAACAATCTTGACACATATGACCTTGAGTGCTGACCTAAAAAATCCAAACTTTATTTTGTATGATGCTATTTTCATCTGTAACAAAAACGTGGAACCAGATATTTTAAGATAAGACGTTTTAAAACCCATTTACTCTCTTGTTAACAATTTGTACCACAAAACAGAACAGATACCCTCATTCTTATCAATTTAAAATGCATGTTTGTCAGGGAAATTTTCTCTTCACAGGAAATGACGAAAAAGGATACAACTTTAAATTTCCAAGAATTGTTGTTTTAAAATCTAAAACAACTGCATGCAGGAAATAGATAGTGAAATTTTTACCTCTTGTGAGATGGAACATCTTAAGGATCAATAAAAGTTTTCAGAATACCCATTAAACAAATATTTTCAATTCAAAATCTCTGTTACTGTCACTTATTAAAACAGTTGTTATGATTTGAATGATATTTACTGGCTTGGTAAAATAAAAGAAGTTAAATTGAAAATTATAGTAAAATCAATTTAGTATTTGTCTGGCAAATTGATGAATCTAATGAAAGAATAACTGTTATAGAGTCAATTTTCAAGTATTTAATTTTTGCTTATCAATTTGAAGATCCATGATTTGTTTATTATTCTACCATGTTTTATTTATTGAAAATTAAAACATGTACTTTTTGTACAAATAAGCATATTTACAGTCATAATTTGTGAAACATTGATACCTCTTTCCCAGACAGTTGATGGGAAGAAACCTTTAAACCCTGATAATTTTGACATCAAACTTACTCTCATATTAATGAATAAAAAAAAAAGTAAACTGTTACATTGTTGGGATTTTTTATGGTATGGGAGTCCATTTACCGAAAAATATGTTAAAGCTGATAAAGAACAAATAACCAAAAGGATCTAAATAGAAAAGCAAAAATTCGGCTAAGGACAGAGCTATACATCTTGGTTTTAAACAAAATCTAAATATTGCAAAAGTTTCCATACAATCAGTTTTCAGGTCAGCGCCGAAGTACTGACTACTGGGTTGTGAATACCCTCGTAGACAAACAGTCCACCAACAGAGGCATCCACCAAGTGGTAATTATTAACTAAATATCGAAGTTACTGTTAGTTAATTTTCTGCATATGCACATTTCGACAACTTATGCCTCATCAGTGCAGATCAAACCAAAACATATGGAAGTCCATTTACCAAAAAATACATGTATGTTAAAGCTGATAGAGAACAAATAACCAAAAGGATTTAAACAGAAAAGCCAAAATTCTGTTAAGGACAGAGCTATGCATGAGGGAGATACTCCTTAGTTTTAAACAAAATTTACAAAATTTAAATATTGCAAGTTTAAATACACTGAAGTACTGACTAAAAGTAGACACATTTGAGGACTGTCACTGCTCATGGTTTTTAGAAATTGACTCTGACTTTGGGAACTCTCTTATTGCATCCACCATGATACATTAGAAAATTTTGCACACTCACCCAAAGTTTTCTTTTCAAAATATGATTGCTTACGTCTTTAATAGACTTTTGAAACTATTATTTTGGTAAAATTATTAGTATTCCCTCTTTGCATTTGAAAGGTTTCTTGCCTTAAGGGTGTTTGAGAGTCAGATATTTTGTTAATAGAATTAAAATATCGACCTTTTGTTTTGAAGAGCTTTGCTAATCCAACAACAGGAGCAAAAATTTTGAAAATCCATGTAAGAATTTTTGAGATATAGGACGTCAAAAATTTTGAGGGAAATAGTTCTCTCTAGAGTTTTCTTAAATTTCCATGAGCTGCTTATATGCCTTATAATATATGAAAATATAACTGGAAGTTGATGAAATTTTATACATTAGCTATTTTATGCATTTTAAGGTGAACTATGACCAAGAAAATATGATACTTGTGCAAAAAAATTTAACCCTGTTTAAATATATAAAACCGCTTCTGGAATCTAACACTCATACTCCCTTAATTCAAAGTGAATGAAAAGTGTAGAAACTTAACAATTTTTCGAGTGTTTATATCGCAAAAACGGACACAATAACATATCAATATTTTTCCTTAAATTGAAATATGATCAATGTTCTAAAACATAGAAATATCAATTTTTTTAACCTTGATATTATAAACTTCAAAAATTCAGTCTCATTAGATCATTAAAAAAGTTTTTTTTTTTTTTTATTAGATATCAGTCCCTTGTGGAAAAGTTGTAATATTCCAGCTTCTCTCCATTGCAGAGTATGTTTCATAGTTAATTTGTTACACGAGAGCTAGCACAAATTATACAGACTTTCTCAATAGAGATAGTTATTTCCGTGACCGCCTTATTATTCAAGGCTTCAAAAAATTCAGCCTGGTACGTTCACTTAAAAGTTCTTAGAAAGCTATCAGTCCATTGTAAAAAAATTTGAAGTTTCCGTCTGAACTCTGTCCGAAACATTCCTCGTTTCCCTTCTTTTTTCTTGTTCAAGATTCTTTTTTTACTAAATAACACGATGATTATTTCTTTTTACTGTCTACGGCCTTTCAATAGCAATTGCTGTTGAGTTACTATCAGACACTACCCCCAATAGAAGAAGATGTTTGGCGCACCATTGAATTGGTTTAACCCATCATTTCCTCTGAATGCCCATACCAAGTCAGGACCACTGCGGTCGACAGTTTTTCCATTGGTTTCCACCTGATTTGTCTGCTTGTCTAATTGACTTGGGCTCTTGGTAACTCTGTTCAAAAGTTAAAGTGTTCAAATGCAAAAAGAAAGGTTTTTATCACAAGGATACAAACACGCCATTCATAAGATATACCAAATGTTAAAATCTTTTACATAACATTTAAAGTAAGTGAGAACCGAACTGTCAATCTAAACGAATAACCTAGTACAATGGCAACATAGGAAAAACAAAGAAACAGAGGCATAACATGAATATGGCACAGAAAAGAAAAATGAAGACACACACGACAACATGGACCCAATAAAAGACAATGGGTGAGAGCAGACACACCGGTAGAGTAAGCAACTCCTGCATCTTATAAGACACCTACCGTGTTGCATATGTCAAATCTGGTTGAGGAAACAACAATAAAGCTTTTAAAGGGAAGATCTGTTGTCATCTGGGAAACAGATATCCCATACCGGTCCACATGATGTCGACTGTAAAACTTCTGGAGGGCTGAACATACAAGGAATAAAAACATATGAAATATAAAATCATATTATTTAAGACGTCAACAATGTAGTTTTCAAAAACAAAGCCACAAACAAAGGTTGTGGTCAAATATTCTTACACCAACTAAACAATCTAGTCATATGGAATAAAATACAAAAATGCCAAAGTTGCATAAAAACAGTAAATTTCTTTATGCTGTACACGTGTTTCAAGGAGCAACCGCTCACCAGCAGCATTTAAATCTAATAAAATAGAAAGCCATAATCCAAAAGTTGTCCAAAATGAAGTACTCATTTAGAAAAACATCGAAATAGGAAGCCAAATCCAGTACCAAGGACATCTACCGAGTGAAATACATGTACACAGAATGAAGCCTCAGTATTATCAAGTGGACAAAATTTGATAAAAAACAGTAAATTTCTATAACACACAAGGTAAAATTTTCATGTCAGACAAGTCTGACTAATGGGCTTGTAAATAAACTCGGGGACCTCTGGTCCACCAGCAGTGGCATCGGCTCAATGGTTCAAAATTATAAAAAAAAAAAAACAAAATTGCATAAAAGCAGTATATATTTCTTTATGCTGTACACATGTTTCAAGGGATAACCTCTCATCAGAGGTTACTAATTGAATACACACATAAAATGTGAAAGCAAACATCTTACTATATACCATATATTAAAGTTTGAAGAAAGCAAGACACACTTGAAGGTCATGTAACAACCAGAATTGCAGAATCGCATCAATATATGTAAGTGATGAATGTGTTATTTTATGTCTTAATTGCATGTCATCAAAATTTACTCTATAAAATGAAAGAACAATTTATTATGTAATTAGTATTGCATTATGTTAAATCAATATCAAAGCTAGTGACTTAATGTATTATCAGAAGACTACAGGTAGATATGTCCATCCAACAGGGTTAATTCTGTGTTTAAATTACTGAAGCTTATTCACA
Organism: Modiolus philippinarum; assembly: GCA_002080025.1. Taxonomy (NCBI): domain Eukaryota; kingdom Metazoa; phylum Mollusca; class Bivalvia; order Mytilida; family Modiolidae; genus Modiolus; species Modiolus philippinarum. Next base: position 67,927 of record MJUU01048815.1, read on the forward strand.
AAGAGGAAAGCCTTCTAGAGCAAACCAATTCTCCTAATTTGTCTAGTCCGCTTTAACTGGACCTATCCTTAAAATGCTTGAGAAACATCATGGTTATTCCATGGTTAGCTTACATTGAGCCCTACCTGCTGAACAAATATTAAAATATTTCAGAGCTGTCAAAAGGGTTTGGGTTCCAAGAGTGAGACGGGGGATCTTAGGGTTTGCCCTGAAGGATTTTTTTTTCAAAGATGCAAAATGGTACTTTCTGAAAGCATGTTAGGCATGTTAATACAAGACAAGACCTGTCGCCAAATAGCAGCCAGTTATACCCCCGCTCATTGAACCCTGTATCAATATGGCAAGGGCAAAATTAAGTGTGTGTGGATACAATACAGGTGTGGACACAGTAAAAATGTGGACACAACACAAGCATTTACACAGTTGCAGAGAAAATAAAGGGCTATGCCGAGCACAGCATGATATGACCGCAGCATGTCGATCATTGAAATTTGAACAAGTGCAATTCAAAATGAATGAGGACACAGTAAAGAGCTTGACCAAGTAATTAGCTGCACACAAACTAAGGAAAATAAAAATTAGCCCTTATAATTCCTTATATATATTGGAAATGGTAAGACATATGTCAAACTGGTCAACATACTTCATTAACTATATGATAAGAGGAATCCAAAGAAAGGAACCCCATTAAAATCCAAAACAAAACTAAAAGATTTTACATATTCTGAAAATTGCAATTTCAGCCCTTTTGATCCCTTGTAGCTTGGAAACGGTAAGGGCTATGCCAAATCTTTTGACATACTACTGAAAGCTTATATCAAGAGAAATCCAAAGAAAAAAATCCCATCGAAATCTGATGAAAAATGAATATTTAGGTAATCTGCAAATTTGCAATTTTATCCCCATTCAGCCCCTCATAGCAAGGAAAAGAAACATGTTGTCAAAAATCTGATGGTGCAGCTCTACATTTATTTAAAAAAGGAATGCATTGCAAAAAACTGCATCAAAATTGCACTAAAAATAAATAAAATGAAATTTTTGAAAATCGCCCCTTTTGGGCCCCATTTATCTCATGAACGGTACATGCCACATAAATCCCGTTGGCATACATCTGATAGGAAATTTAATTAGGAACACACTGAAAGAAACCCCATCAAAATCCAATAAATAATAAATATTCTATAGCCAAATATGTGAAAACACCCAATTTTGCCCTTTTTGGCCCCTTTTTTAAAAATGGGAGGGGCCAAAATGACCAAAACCCACCCCAGCCTTCCTTTTGTGCCAAGAAACACTGTGGTAAAATTTCATAAGGATTGGTCAACTGGAACTTAAGTTATTGACAAAAAACAAAACTGTCTACAGACGACGACGCCGGACGACAACAACGACGACGACGACGACAGCACCATACCATTTTACGACCTCAATTTTTTTAGCTGTCTTATAAAAAGTGTGACAAAAAAGTCCAATATGGGAAATGAAAAGGAAAAACGCACGAACAGGAAAATAAGAAGTGGTGATTCTATATGGCTGAAAAGGGGAGATGCAATATCAGGCCTCATACTGAAGCACCATACCAAATATCAAGTGGCTGTCATGCGCAATTGTTGAGAAAAGTGTGACGAAAGTCCAATTTTGAAAATGAAAAGTAAAAACGCACAAATCGTTAAACAGAAAGTGGTGATCCAATATGGCTGAAAAAGGGAAACACAGTAAAGGACCTCATGATAAAACACCATACCAAATATCAAGTGGCTGTCATGTGCAGTTGCTGAGTAAAAGTGTGACGAAAAAGTCCTATATTGAAAATAAAAAGGAAAAAACGCACAAAGGCGATAAACAGGAAGTGGTGATTCGATATTGCTGAAAAGGGGAGACACAGTACAAGACCTCATACTGAAGCAACATACCAAATATCATGAGGCTGTCATGCGCAGTTGTTGAGAAAAGTGTGACGAAAAAGTCAAATTTTGAAAATGAAAAGTAAAAAAACGCACAAAGTCGGTAAACAAGAAGTGGTGATCCAATATGGCTGAAAAGGGGAGACGCAGTATAGGACCTCATACTAAAGTAGNTGTCGCCATTTGCGTATTCTTTACATTGTGACGTCATGTGTTTTATGACGTTAAGTCATGGTTACGATTGTTGTATCACAAAAATCAACACGTCTGGTTGGTCATTTACCGGTGTGAGATGAGGTCGCGTGCATCGATCTCACATGGGTCATCTCCCACTGTAAACCACCATTTACGGAAGAAGTGGTGATCCAATATGGCTGAAAAGGGGAGACGCAGTATAGGACCTCATACTAAAGTAGCATACCAAATATCAAGTAGCTGTCATGTGCAGTTGCTGAGAAAAGTGTGACGAAAAAGTCCTATATTGAAAATGAAAAGTAAAATCAAAGCATGAATGCTGTTAAGGCAGGTTCCTGGGTACTCCCAGAAGTCATGTTATTATTACTGTTTTGCTGAAATGTTGGCATGTAATTTTTTCAAGAAATAAAATCCGAAGTTTTTCTTAGCTTCCCGGTTTTGGTTGTCTTTTCAATTTTTGTATGGGTTGTTGGCAATATATTTAAAACTCTATTTACATTCCATTGCCTTGTTCCTCTTTGTTAGTACATGTAAGTTTTCCAAAGAAGGTTACACTCGGTGGCTTGATAAATGTTGATATTTCTAATATTGTCATGTTATCACTTTGATGACTATAGAGATTAAAACAATTACTTGTTTTCATGATTACATTAATATTCACTAGCACGAGATCTGAAGGAACCACCTGTAGAGGATTTTACTGATAACGGCCTTATCACAGGGAGTGGGACTTGCTCCCAGCCAAGAAAAAAACTTTTGTTTACTACAAACTTTTTTTTCTAGGCCGAAGCAAGTCATTGTAGCCTTTTCTGGGCACAACACCTTCCAAACATATTGAATGGGTTACAGACTTCTTCTTATGATGGGTCTCTGGTAGAGAATTCAATATTTGTATTTTTTATCCCGGGTTTTTATCTACATCTGTTGGATCAAAGCACTGGATCATGGGAAGCCAAAATGCTTTTAGCCACTTTTATTTTTTTAAAGGTTAGAACTAGATCTACTATGAAATAATTACGTATATATATAGTTTTATCAGGACCCTCACGAGTTTTCAACTGACGTTTTTACATTTGACTTTTGTGATCTAGCATGGAGTGTTTTCTTATACCTGACTACGCCATGTCGATATGATGGATCTTCGTGAACGTGTTCTTGGCGCAGTATACTAACAGATTCCATCTCTGTTTCAACACAACATGAAAAATGAATTACTACAAAAGAAGGAATCACTGCAAATGATGAAAATTCAGCAAGCGAGCGCTTCCTCCTGTTGTAACAAATCAGTTACAGTTTGGGACCTTCATGATAGTTCCATGTGATCCAGTACAAGTGTTGTACTTGATTACGCTTGTGATTAGGAACGCCATTGGAGATTAAGTTTAACCTTCCGTGCTTCATTGTTGACATAGTTGAATTATTCTAAAGTTTTAATGTATTTGAAGTATTCCATAAAGAACATTTGTTGTAATTTCAGATTATTTTGAAACTTATTTGACCCTCATTTACTACGGCGTATGTCATGCAGGCATAATTAAGTTGGCCTGATTAATAAAACAAAACAACGCGCCACTTGTCGGGAGAAAACAAACAAGAAAACAAAGCTACGGTTTGATTGATCCTTTTTTAAGGTAGAGTATGTCAGTGTAACCATTAAAAGTTTCAAAGTCTTATATATTGAGAAATACATACATTTTTACGAGTTACAACAGCGAAAGTAGAAGTTACTATGTATCCATTCATAAAAACTTGTAAAATCATAGCGTGCCGCAGGAAATTTTTATGAATGAACCGAATCGTGAATTTCGAATATCAGTTTAAGTCCTCTGAGATTAAAAAAAGCATTGTTTCTTTTAAAAGATATTAAATAAATACAATAAACACATTGAAACGATGTAGTTGATCATTAAATGGACACTGTATCGCCACATGAATGGATTATTTTTTGTGCCTTCGTATGAGTCTGGATCATTCGGATTCTTTTCATACAAAGTAGTCTCCTTAGTGTAAGAGTCTGGTTGAAACAGACTTTTTTTCAAGATGGCTTTACCTAACAGCTAGAAGGCAGAGAACCTGCCTTAAAAACGCACAAAGTTGGTAAACAGGAAGAGATGATTCGATATTGTCAAAAAGGGGAGGCACAGTATAAGACCCCATACTGAAGCAACATACCAAATATCAAGTGGCTGTGATATGCAGGTGCATAGAAAAATGCGCCGAAAATATTTGTGACGGACGGATGGACGGACGGAGGTAATACAGTATACCCCTCTTTCAGAGCGGGGTATAATAACATATATAAGCCACAGATATCTGTGACCTCAAATGAAAATTGTGTTTTACTTAATAGATATTTATCAAAAATAAACCAGTTGTATGAGAGAATACACAAAGCAACCCCAAAATTTCTGGTTTTTCTTATCGTGAAAAGATCGTTTTTCTATTTGTAATACATTTTCTTTCAAGAATTTAAAAAGCGTGACATTGAAAGGGATGAGCATGAGAGCGTGATTTGGGGTTGAAAAGCATTTTTCTCACGCCCAAAGCATGAGACTTGACAGGTCATTATATTTGGGAAACATATTTAGTCACAAAAAAAAAACTTTAAATGGTCGCTGAACTGCCAAATGAGGTCAAGGTCATATGACAGACAGTCATGTACTATACAATGCCAAAGTATGTACTAAATATAAATACCTTACACTTAGCAGTCTACATACTGAATATCACTGCCCTACCACTAATCTAATCAAAAAAATTTAACGTGAGCACAAGACCATGGAATTGAGGTAAAGGTCAAAAGTCATGTTGCAATCAATGCTTTATCCACATGGTAATATCATTTCAATAGACATGTACATATATAATACAAAATACAAAAAAATGTATCATTGATATGAAAATTTTTGTCTTTTTCACTCATTCTGGATATATATTTAGTTGTATTTTAGTTTACTTAATGACTGAATATGCATTATATTTATATTTGTATCATTGATGTTTAAACCCTGGTTTTGTTTATATCACCTTTGCTGTTTCAAGCTTCAAAAATGCAGTTTTCATTTCCTAAATTTATTGATTATTCAGAACAAGAACACTAATTGTATTTGTGGATATATTCAATGTGATGTTCTTCCACATGATAAATGAATTTAGAGATTTCCAGAGACACATAAGACAAATTGCATTGCTATATGCATGCAAAAATATTTAAATCCATCACAGTCAAGTTTTCATTTTCAATCAAAAAGTTTTGTGGCTTTTGTAATAAATATTTATCAAAATCATTGGGTCAAAAAGTGGCGATTACAAATCCAAAGCTACTTCTACTATTCTTTGTATCAGCAGTATTTTGGTACCACCTAAAAGGTCTTGCCAAAAGGAATACATGTGTAACAACGGCAGTAGAATACCCAAGGAACAAGGGAAGAGATGACTACAAAAATCAAAGTCCAAAGACAAAGCAAAAACGGTAACAGATAAAAACAAAGACAAAACAAGGATGTGAGACAGCTACAATGCACAGAAATAAAAAGATAACATTAAGAACTAAGGCACTCATAGTGTGAACTCCCATGAAAACCGGGAGTGACATGAAATACCTATATTTTACCATCCAAAAAATATACCTACTGCCAATGTTTAAGTTTTATGTAGTTGTTCAAATGCGAAGTTCAAGGTCCATAAAGGTTAAGCATTCTGGAACCAACTGAAAGGTCTTGCTACAAAGAATACAGTTGGAATATGAAAGCCCTTTTTCTGAAAATTTAGAGTCAGAAATGTCCAGAAATGTCCAATGTTAAAGATTATTAAAAGTAGCTTGATTCCAAGGTGACAAAGTCAGATATTCTTGTAAATATTTAAAGTTCTTGCCATAATCGATACGTCTGTGAAATTTGAAAACCCTTTCATTTACAATTCAAAAGAGATACCCAATGTTTAAGATTTTTATAGAGTATATAGCATGAAAAGATCAAGGTTCAACGATCAACTACTCTAGAACTGGTTACAAGGTCCTTAAACAAAAAGAACAAATAAGAAATATGAAAGCACTATCAATTACCATTCAAAAGATATAATAAATGAATAAAGGTAAGTAAAATGAAAATATCAAGGTAGTGATTGCTTCTAATCTGGTACAACTTGCAAGATTTTACTACAGGAAATACAGGTATGAAGTATGAAACTTGTATTTCTGGAGACTTTGTCTCATTTTCATTTACTCCATATCCTTTCATTATTTATTTGAATGTATTACATGAATCACTGATCATGTTAACATGAAACACATGATATTCACTTCGGGATAACATTGCATTGATTCCGTCACTATATGGTGAATAAAAGGATATATGAATGTAATGAATTGATTGTTTTATGTTTCTAATGGCATGTAAGCATATTTTTTCTTTTATTTGAGAGAACAAATTATTATATAATGAGTCTTGTTTTAGATAAAATCAATATCAATGGGATAACAACAGATTACAGGAGGAGGTCACAGTCCAGCCATTATTGTAAACTCTATACTAATTTACTAAAACAAGCCTTATAGTTCCATCAAGATCTATCATAAAAAGCATTGGCAAAGTCAGTGGAAAATTCAATTAATTTTATATTTAAATTGATATAAAGAAAAACTACCACCTGAAAGGTCTTACAACAATTTGATATAAAGAAAAACTACCACCTGAAAGGTCTTACAACAATATATAGACATGTGAAATAAGAAAACCTACATCTTACCATTGAAGAGGTACAAAATAAAATTCAAAAATCTGTCACATGCCAAGGTGAAGGTCATGAGGTCAAAAAGTATGGTATCTTTAGAAAGATCTTGCAAACAAAGAATGCACAGATGAAATATGAAAGCTCTGTTTCTTACAAATTAAGAAGATGTATCCAATGTAAAAGATTTTTAAAAGTAGCTTATATGTCAAGCAGAGAAGGTCCAATATTGTTGAATATATTGAGAGTTTTTGCCAGAAGGAAAATGTATATATGAAATATGAACTTCCTATCTTTTACAATTCAAAAGATGTATCTAATGTTAAGCATTTTTTATAGAGTAGTTAGTATGCCAAGAACAAGGTCAAAAAGTCAACTATTCTAGTTCAAATTGCAAGTTCCATCCACCAGAAGTGCACATGTGTAATATGAAAGCCCTATCTGTTACTATTTAAAAGATGTAACAAATGATCTTTTGTCACATTTCTTAGAACTTCAATAAATAGATCATATGAATCATTGATCCTTTTCACAGGAGGAGAACACTGGATTCACTTGTTGTTCACCCATATGTTGTTCACTATGGGTGAACATTGCATGATTCCATTATTACATAAAAGTGATGAATTGATGGTTGTGTTTCTAATGGCATGTTAGACCACTATTCTCTAATATGAAAGTATAATTTATTATGTAATGAGGCTTACTTTATGTAAAATCTTTATACGATTACATGAAGAAAAGTCCAGCCACTATGGTTGATTCCATATTTATAATAATTGCTGAACCATTTACAAATAAACACAGATATAAACATCCATTAGTCCAGTCATGATTAATTCAAAAAGATTCCATTAAAGTCAATGGAAAGTTAAAATTACTATGTGCATAATAAACTTTTATGTATTTCACGGAGTATCCTCTAATTTTATTTAACTATTTGAAAAATAAAAATTAAAAGAAATTGAATTTTATCTTCATATGTTTTCTTCAACATATTTTAGGTATTATATCTGTATAGTGTTTTTGTCATTTGTAGTTTCCTTTTTGACAGATTGGTGCAGTATATGCTTATGTGATCGGGAAAAAAAATAATGTTCTGTATATATCACCTTTTCCATTTTTATACATCTAAGATTGCATAATGTTTACCTAGTTCAAATATTGGAAGTTTCAACTAATGAAATTTACAAAACATTAAATCATGATTAAAACTAACAAGAGAAGGGGCAGTTGTAAAACGACAGCTAATCCTCTCACCCGTTTATTGAATGTTTGTCTAGTAATATAAGCACTCAAGGAAGTTGTACTATTCAAGATCTAGCTTGTTACTTAAATCTGAGCCAGTCATGCAAGAAATGTTTGACCTTTTTCAATCAAGAGCCTCATACCTTAAAGCATATATGCATCTACTGATGAAAGATTAATCTTCTGCAAGTTGAAGTATCTAAAATCCAGACTGTAACACAAACTTTATCCTAAGTCACTCATGCATGAAATGTAGGTCAAGCTGACCTAATTTTTATCTGGAGCTTTGTAACTTTACAAGATGCATCTACATACAGAATATTATTCTTCTACGAGTTGTAGTATCTAAAATCCAAGCTGTAACACAAACTTTAACCTAAGTCACTCATGTATGAAATGTAGATCAAAGTGACTCAATTTTCATCTGGAGCTTCATAACTTTACAAGACACCTCTACATACAAAATATTATTCCTCTACAAGTTGTAGTATCCCAGATCTGGACTCTTACAAAAACTTTAACCTAGGTCACTCGTGCATGAAATGTAGATCAAATTGACTTAATGTTTATCTGGAGCTTCCTAACTTTATAAGATGCATCTACATATAAAATATTATTCCTCTACAAGTTGTAATATCCCAGATCTGGACTCTTACAAAAACTTTTAACATAAGTCACTCATGCATGAAATGTAGGTCAAAGTTACCTAATTTTTACCTGGAGCTTCGTAACTTTCCAAGACGCATCTACATACAAAATATTATTCCTCTACGACTTGTAGTATCACAGATCAGGACTCTTACAAAAACTTTAACCTAAGTCACTCATGCATGAAATGTAGGTCAAAGTGACCTAATTTTTACCTGGAGCTTCGTAACTTTACAAGACGCATCTACCTACAAAAAATTATTCCTCTACAAGCTGTAGTATCCCAGATCTGGACTCTTACAAAAACTTTAACCTAAGTCACTCATGTATGGTGACCTAATGTTTATCTGGAGCTTCGTAACTTTACAAGATGCATCTAAATACAAAATATTATTCCTCTACAAGTTGTAGTATCCCATATCTGGACTCTTACAAAAACTTTAACCTGAGTCACTCATGCATGAAATGTAGGTCAAATCCACCTATTCTATATATCAACCTCAAGTTCTCCTCAAGATGCATCCACGGACAAAACATTGTCCATCTACGACTTGTTATTCAAAAGATATATGGTCTTAAGTTCGAACGGACGAACGGACAAACGGACGAACAGGTCAAACGCTATATCGACTTCCCAACTTCGTTGGGCGAGGGGATAAATATCTAACTGTAGGTTTTCATATGAGTCTTCCCAGTCGGCAATGGATCTACCAATAAATAACAAAATACCGAAGTTACTGTTAATTTATTTTTTGCATATGTGCATTTTGACAACTTATGTCTCATCAGTGCAGATCAAACCAAAACACTTGGAAGTCCATTAACCATTAAAACACTCATAAAGATACTTGAGGAACCATTCATAATAACTTTATATGATTTTTGACCTACAAAATTTTATACAAGGTAAAAAACATATTCAAGAAATTTACTGAGACAAGCAATGGAGCATGGTCAATGCACCTATATAATACAGGTCACAAAGTCAAGTATTTTGGCCTGCCACAAAGAATTACTCATATCCTACCATTCAAAAGATATACCTAATGACAATGTTTATGTAGTTTTTATGTAGTTCTTTACATTCCAAGGGCAAAGGCCATAGTTCAATTATTCTTAAACAAACTGAAAAGGCTACAAATGTGAAATATGAAAACCACATCACTTACCATTCAAAAGATACACCAATATTTAAGCCTTTTTTAACTATTTTTTACAAATCCATCACATGCCAAGGTGGATGTCATGAGGTCAAAAATTCTGGTATCTGTAGGAGGTCTTGTCACAAAGAATACACAGTAACATGAAAGTCCTTTTTCTTAAAATTGAGAAGTTAGAAATATCAAATGTTTATGAAAAGCAGCTTATATGCCAAGCTGACAAAGTTGTTATTAAACTTACTGTGAGGTATGGGCAAAGCTTATTATTGAAGGCCTCATGGTGACTTCAAAATGAAGAAAAACAAATAAAAGCATTGTTCCACTGCTTTTTACCGTGTATTTGTATAGACTTTGTCTCATGTGCATTAACTCCATATTCCTTCACTACATATTTAAGCTCTTCCAATGACATGGAGAGAGTCCTTTCTTTGACAGTTCAAAAGAGATACCAAATGATTGAGATTTTTATACAGTAGTTATCATGCCAACATCGTGTTGATAAGGTTACAATATGAACGATTCTAGGACTGGACACAAGGTCCTTAAACAAGAAGTACATTTGTTGAACATTTATTCCATATTCCCTTATTGTATATTTGTATCTATTAAATGAATCACTGATCCTTTTCACTTGAGGAACACCAATGATTCACATGATATTCCCTTTGGGAGAACATTGCATGATTCAATCATTATATGAAAGTAATGAATGGATAGTTTTATGTTTCTAATGGCATGTTAGCATACCTTTCTTATAACATGAGAGCATAATTGAGTCTTGTTTTAGGACAAAATCAATATCAATGGGATAACAACAGAATAAATGAAGAAAAGCCAGACACTATGGTTAATTCTATACTTATAAGGCCATAATAAAAATAATTCCTACATTATCAACAGTTTTTTATCAAAATTTGGGCGGGTGGGCAAATTTATATTTCTTTTAAAATTTTGTGAAAAATGCTGTCATTTTAAAAGAAATTTACCCAAAATGGCCAAAAAATTAGAATAATTTTTTTTAGGCAGGTTAAAAAAATTGGGGCAGGTGGGGATGAGAATTTAGAATATCTTTTATTCTAGCCTAATCAGTACTAAACCATTTACATATAAACAGACATGAAAGTCTTCTGGTTAAGTCATGATTAATCTCAAAAGTTGAAAATTTGTCAACAATGTCAATGGAAAATTTAATATATTTAACTATACTCACATCTAGCTACAAAATATTTTTGGAAATAGGACTTCTACCTCAATTACTGACAAAACACAAAGGGGACAAATTTTCTTTGTGCGAATGTCCTCTATGTAAGTACAGAAGAATTTATATAACAATGATGCTATGCAAGGAGATAAAAATTTCCATATTCAATTTCTAACTTAATTAACAAAGTTAGAAATGCTTTTACATTAAATAAATAAGTATTTCATCTTGTTTTCTATGTGGATTTTTGACTGTAAATAAGATCAGTAAGTAGCAACATACAAAATTGTGCGAGGAACAGATACTGTAAGCGTGGAAATTTTCGCAGGGTGTTATTTCCATGATTTT
>MJUU01048815.1:102745-117211 GCA_002080025.1 Modiolus philippinarum
ATTTTTATGCTGCTCAATATAACTTTTTAGTGCCAGTATTTAACATTGCATCCTGTTGCAAATTTATGTTGATTAAGTCTCCCAAACTCCTTGTCAACAACAAGGGTGTTCTAAAGCTATTTGGCAAATTGGAATCTTGCTTGTTATGTCATTATTGTAACATAAGCTGTTTTATTACTTGATGAAACTGATGGTATAATAAGTTGTCATCTGAAGTCCATTTTCTCTCAACTTATCTGTTCCTAATGACCTATTGGTTGTTACTACAAATGTAGTGACTTGTAATTTTTCAGTAATGATTGCAAATGAAAACCAATGATCTAAACAAACATAATCACATTTTGTTCTAAACAGTCTCTAGTCTGTCTCTAAACTTGAAGCAAATTAAGAGATATGGAGTAAATGCATGCAAGACAAAATAACTGTGTATATTTAAAATAATTAAAGACTTTCAATTCTTAAAGTCGTGAAACCTTCAACAAAATACAGTGGAACCTGATTAATCCTATACACAATATACACATTGGAACATAAAATTTGTCTCAGATAATGCAGGATGTCACAGTAGTAAGGTTGAAACGGTCGTCAAAAGCTGTCATTGGGACCAAAACATTTAAATTGACAGAATGTCGGAATATTCTGGTGTTTGATTAGACAGGTTTCATTGTTCTTATACCCAGACAAGTTAAGATGGATCCTATTAATTCTTGGTTAGATGTCGACAATGCTTATCGTCTACTCTAAAACCAATAAAGTATATTCAACCAAACTTTACACGAATGATGTAAGGGAGGTCCTGTACAAATTAGATTGCTCATTTCGCTCTGATCCAACAAAAACATGGCTGCAAGGGCGGTAACTTGGGTTTAACATTTGACACCTATGGAAAATTAATCATTTTCATCTATTTCTCTGAAGCCACTAAAGCAAATTCAACCAAACCTTACAGGAATGATGAACGGAAAAGGTCCTTTATAAAGATTGCCCATTTTAGTCAGATCTGACTAAAAACATTGCCACCAGCATGGAACATTGGTTAACATTTGACAATAAAGGAAAATCACATTTTGATGATCTCCTCTGAAATCAACCAAACTAAAGCTTGACATAAGACCCTTAGGGAAGAAACATCATTTTTGATAATCAGCATAGACATGGCTATATTAGAAGCATTTGTCAGGTGAGCGATTCAGGCTCAGTCTCTGAGCCTCTAGTTTAATTACCTGATTTTTAAATTTTTTGTGATTATTATTATCATATTTGGTGAATATTTTTTATTTGTGTACATAATGATTGATTAGTTTAACAAAGGGTTTATGATTGCTTGAATCCCATTGATTACCAGATTTTATTTGCCTAATTTGAATACCAAATGTATTTTCAAGAATGGACAATAAGACCCTATTTCATTTATCTATTTAATCTGTTTAATTTATATGTTTATATATTTGATCACACATGCCTGTATATGAACTGTATTTGTATATCTGTTTTTATATTCTCTGTACAATTTGTTTAGAGAAGTAAAGTATTCGTATTCGTATTCATCATTTGATCACCTGATTTAGGCAATATTTACTAAAATGACGTTATTTATAGAACATAATGAATGAGTATATGGGCAAAAATTTATGATTACATGAATCCCGATGAGGACCATCATTAATATTGAGGGGAATAAAATATAATATCTATGTTAATTCATGTGTCATTTATTCAGTGACTTAAAAAGCATCATTGGAAATACATGAATGGAAATATTTGGTATACAGTTGGACCGTGAACGATCTCGGTGCTCATGATCCCAAGCAGATTGAGGTCGGTTAGAAACAGATATGTACCATGAAAATAAATAAACAAAAATAGAAAGTACGTCTGAATTTATAATTGTCAAAACCATACAGAAAATTTAATAAATTAAAAATGGATAACTGATAATCATGATTAATAAAAAAAAATAACAAAAGATAAAAATCAGGAAAAAATTGATGGTTAGAAATATCTAAAAACAGAATTAAAACTCGAAAAGACAAAATTAGAAAAAAAATAATACTGATGAAATGAAAAGACAGTGGCATCTGGAAACACATTATAATTTTTGACTAGTGTGGCTAAGAATTCTACAATTTATTTTAATAAAACTTATAGACCTTTTCGAAAACTTATTTGGTCCGCTCTTCGGTTTCGGCTTTAAAACACAATGAAACAGTTCCGGTTATCAACCTAATATGGCAAGTGTTGATCATTTGATTGTTTTTCTATATATTCTATGTCAATATTGTAATTTATACTATAATTGGGTTATATTTAGCACGTATAAAGGGATACATATAAAGTTGAAGTTTATAGAACCAGGTAAATTCCGGCTATATTAAACAAATACGGTATTCCAAATTATTACTTTTATTTTGCGGTATCTGGACACTTCCAGACCCAAGATCGAAAACTGAATAACAATACAAAATAACAATAATATATAGATAATTAAAAACAGTTGTTATGTAAACAGATAAGTGTCCAAAGATATTAAACAGCTCTATCCGGCCTCCAGCGCGACAAACATATTTTGAACAATAGAAATAATTGAGAGATTAATTTAAAACGAAAGAATAAAGGAAAGAATAAATAGATAAACTCACTTGTCACATTAGCACTAAAATTATGTAAATTAAATGTCTAAAACGTATTATATGAAATGTCCAAAAAGAATATTTAATGAAAACACGTAATTTAATTTCAAATCCAAATGTCCAAATATTTCCGGGTTATATTCTCCCTTACTCCCCCTAAACTCGGTCCCCGAGTTGTCGAATATACCACTTGTTTTATCGTCTGGGATACCGTCCTCTTGAACATATTGCATGGCCCTTAGGAATAGGTGGTCTTCGTTGTCTATTACCCTCCGAAACTGCATATCCTTCACGTTCAAATCTATAATTTTCAAATTGTTCATGAAGATCATTTACTTCCCTTTGTAACAGACGCTCTTTCATTTGACTATTCTTATAATCTATGGTCAACCGTTGTTTAGTCTGTTCCAAATTCTGAATGTCCCGGTTTAATTCGAATATTTCAGATTTTGCCTTTTCCAGAATGTATTCACTTTCTTCCAACTCGTTTTTCAAAGTTTGAATCTGAAGAGCAAAATTCCACTTTTCTGTTTTTAATTTTTCGTTTTCAGTTCTTACTATATTTAATTCCACAGCTTTGTTTATTGATTCCGAATTTTGGGTTTTTAATCTAAAATTTTCATCGGTAAGCTTTCTGTTTTGAATATGTAAAGTTTTTAGATTATCCTCTTTTATTTCTTCTTTGGATGCACACGTTATAGCGGCGAGTTCGATGTTGTCCAATTCTGTAAACGGAAAGACGGGTTGTTGTTGTTTCTTTTCAATAAATGTCTTCATACGTTCACTGTCCTGTTGAATTTTTGATTTCGATTTCCTTTTTACCTTTGAATTACTAGCAGATTTTTCGTGAAAATTACACACGCGGGAAAAATGTCCATAAAGTCTACATTTGTACCAAAATGAATTTACAGCATTACATATGTGTCGTTTAAACATGTTTACGGTTTTTCGCAACACTTGCACAGGTATTCCATATTGTGCATTCCAGAAAACGGTACTTCATTTCTTTGCGGATGGTAAATCCAATGTCCATTCATCATGGTATTTGTCCACGAGTTCATTTCTAGTTTTGGGGAAACTAGTTCTGGTAGAGCTAGGTACTGAAGATCGTGCCGCGGGTTAACTCGACCAATATTAAACAAATACGGTATTCCAAATTATTACTTTTATTTTGCTGTATCTGGACAATTCCAGACCCAAGATCGAAAACTGAATAACAATACAAAATAACAATAATATATAGATAATTAAAAACAGTTGTTATGTAAACAGATTAGTGTCCAAAGGTATTAAACAGCTCTATCCGGCCTCCAGCGCGACAAACATATTTTGAACAATAGAAATAATTGAGAGATTAATTTAAAACGAAAGAATAAAGGAAAGAATAAATAGATAAACTCACTTGTCACATTAGCACTAAAATTATGTAAATTAAATGTCTAAAACGTATTATATGAAATGTCCAAAATGAATATTTAATGAAAACACGTAATTTAATTTTAAATCCAAATGTCCAAATATTTCCGGGTTATATTTATACGTCTACTAGCAGATTAATCCATTTAAGCCACGCCTATATGACCAAGATAACAGCCTTCTGTGTATTGATATTTAAATGTATTATGTAAACACTTACTCCATTGTCCTATTTAACTCAATTCAAAAAGGATAAAAAAATAGATATTGCAATTTAGACAATCATTTACAGATATAATAAAATCAGTTCATACCAATTCTTGCAATCGTACTTATTTTTAATGAGTGGAATATTTCTTTCGTGTTAATTTCATTTTCGCAGTAGTTAACAGGTAGTCGATATCCTATTAATAGAAACAGCGAGGTTCATTAGGGGAATTGTTGTTACATTTTATATTGATTTTTTTTAACGCCAATTAAAATAAGGTAAATTATTGAAGATTGCAGTATAAAAACAATATACGTGTAGTGTCTTCAAATATGAGATTTATTTGTATGAAGCTTAGAAACAGGGGCAATGCGAGTTCAGCGTATATTGTTTAAATATGTATATAAGCTGTTATAACCAGTCTTTCTGTTCACCTTTTCAGACACTAAAATAATTATAAAGTAAAGTAAAGATTGTTTTCCTGATGTCGCATTCATTATGAAAGCAGTTTATATTTGGATTAAAGACTACTGCAACTACTGTTTACTTTAACACTTCACTAATTTCGTTGGAATTTGAATATATTTAGGGTTTAAGTTGTGTATTGTTAACCGACAGTAAATAAAAGAGACAACAAAAGTCCGAAGCAATTAGTATGAGTGATAACCGGAAGCAAAGAGTTTTCGCACCTCCATTTGATGGGAGAGTTCCAATCCAGGAAAACATAACAACATTTACGGAAAGGGCTATTGGTTATTCATTACGTGTAGATGTTAAGATTGTATAACACGCGATGGTTTTAGTGTGGTTATAAGTGTTGATCTTCGTCTTGTAGTCACCATCAACAACGAGCAAACACTCACAGTTTATGGTAAGCTCCAAAAACCAAAAGTGCCAGCCTGATCGGAATCAAAATCCTAGATGTTCATATTGTTATTATATGAATTTGATACAACGAAAAATACATTTCAATGTAAAAAGTGTAATAAGCACGGCTGGTAGTTGGCGCAATCAGAATATTTGATTTTTCTGCAAAGAAATTGGTAAGGTAGATTACCAGTTTGTACGTTTAAAAATATGATTTTTTTTTATTTTGTTTTGTTTGTTTGTTTGTTTTGTTTTTTCCTTTGATACTGAAGAACCAGGAAACTTTTCGTACACTGGGTTTGATTTTTATGACATACCAATAAGTTAATGCAGTAAATGTTACGTCGTAAATGCATGTAAACGAAGCTGTATGCCTATTCAATAATCACGACTTGACTAAATATTTTTAGATTTGAGTATCGTCTAAATAGAAAACAAACCGATAAACCGAAAAAAAAAATAACATATCAATAACTGTATTTGAAAAATAACTACTGTTGAAGTGCGATATCGATAAATCACAAATCAAAACATGTTGGGTTTTGTTCTATATTAGCTTTCGATACATCTTTTGGCTTTTGGTCTTACGCATGTGTCGATTTGATCAGCTCTCAAGAAATGTAAGTTATCGAAATGACCAGCTGCAGAAACTAGAATTACAATAACCCCGGTATTTAGTTCTTTCCTTCCACTATATCGATGGTCCTGATGGTAGACTGTCGTCCTCGGGTAATCAGATTTCAGACATGATAGAACATAATACAAATGATACCAAACAAATAAAGAAATAAAAAAAAATAAAGCGTTAACAGTATAAACCCCTAAAAACAGGAGTGTCATCCTGAGTGCTTCGGAAGGGTAATCATAACCTGCTTCACATTGGACACCCGTCAAACTGAAAGTAAAAAGTAGATTTTGACGGAGCTCATTTTGAAATCCAGATGTCATTAACATACATATTGTTAAATTGACACACATATTATCCTGTTAAATATTGTTCGTGTACTGAGTGATGTGAAATTGATTTTATCGCGTTCTTTATATCAGATCATCTCATTTACAGGAACAACAATAATAGATTGTCACTCGAAACAATCATGGGAACGTTTTTCTATCTCTCGATCTTCATGTTGCTTCCTCTCAAATGGATTTTAGCGACAATTTCAGAGAAAAAAAATGAAAGTATAGTTGATAATGCAATGTTCCCAGCGAAGTTAAGCATGTATTGAATTGAACTTGTTAGTAGAATAGTTTTATGTTTACGTTTTCGGCAAACTATTGAATTTTTATTTAATGTAAGTACACTTTTTCTTAAGGGTTTTAAGTAAAAAGATTCATATATTCATTTAAGTGAATTTTTATATAATACTTTAAACATCCCGTTGACAGTTTTGTTTGTTACTTCCTTGTGTTAAATGCTTTGATTCACCTTTTGTGTTCGACGATATTTGTGTCATCTGTTAAAGCTATTTTGTCAATGCTGAAATCATATTAATCAATAAAACCATTAAACATTTTCTGAATAGACATAAGTTGTCGAAATGCGCATATGCAGAAATTAAATTCACAGTAACTTCGGTATTTAGTTATTAATTAATTTTACTGCTTATCTTCATTGAAAATGAAAAATATGTCAGTAATATATATATTTTTGATATCTATCAAGGCATAAAATATAATTTCATTTGTTGCAGAGCCCAGAGCCTCCCAACCCAGAAACATTTTTCCCAACCCCAAAAATTTGATTGACGCTTGAAATTTTGAATTGTTAATGCTTGATATTCCAAATGAATATTTTACGAAAGGATATGGAGTAAATGAACATGAGACCATAACACATATGTTAACTCCAACTGCCATTATTTTAATGAGCTGTAAGGCCATTTCGGAAATTAATTCCTCTTCAGCAGCACTAGAACCCAAACAAAGGAAATCCATATTCAAAAAATGTTTAAAATGCATAAAACGAAACGAAATCCGAATAATCAGTAATATCAAAAATATAGAAAAGGACAAAACTACGATGGAGGGAGTTAATCCTTCGGTTTTAGAATTTACAAAAAATTAAATAATAGTAATTGAACAAAGTGTACACATGAGATATTATCTCATGTACAAAGCTGCATTTCTATGATCTCTTGATCATCTTTTGATAAACATAAAAAAAAACCTACCTACAAACATCAAAACCTGCAAGCCTGCAACAATTTTTAAGATTGATCCCAGCTTTAATTTATGTCTGTTAACCATGTTTGATGCCCTGCTTATAAATCTTTCATGTTATTTTGATATATCAACTGCTTCCTTTTAAAAATAGAATAAAAAGATAACAGTTAACACCTACAATGGCCGAAAAACATAGTCACATGACACAATGTACCAAGGAACTGCACAAGGAAAAAGCAATGTAAAACAAAAGACAAACATAAACAACGATAGGAAGTCGGGACAGCCGGACTTGGTACCGGCACTGGCAAAAAGCCAGCGGTAGGGTTAAACCGGTTTATGGGTACCCAAACCTCTCCTTTCCCTATAGTATAATAAACATACGAATAAAACTCAAAATAGGTAGACTACTAACTCCATTACCACAATCTTGAAAAGGAAAAAGGGACAAAACGTAATTTTGAAAGATGGGTCAAGGAGTGTTCGCTGCTAAACTGCCGGCTAGCTCAAGGAGCCTAGTCTGTTGATAAAACACTGTCGCACTACGCACTACGGAAGAAAAATCAAACTCAAAACTCCCAAATGGATTTGGTAAAGAATCATTATGTATTTCGGTAGACATCGGCAGTGTCAGTGAGAGGCCAGTATGCATGTAAAACCCTCAGGTCACTGGATCCCAAAGCCAATTTAACATACACGTGCAGAATAATATCCTGTCGATATCCCCTATTGCGTAAAGAATAAAAGTTACGTCCCTTCTTATCTCTGTTAAATGCGTCATTTGATTCAGCCGTTTGTGTCGTCTGCATTTTTAAACGTATCACATTCCGTAACTTAAGAAGCTTGAGGTGTCAGTGATGTCTGTAAATAAGAGAATAACCTAGATAAGTGCTTGAGACGTTGGTTATTCCTGTCGTTCTCGACTAATCTGGTGTTAATACGTTCATGGCAATCGTAAGAGATATTACTCAATTTTGTTGAAGGTGTTTTTGTCAGCCATCAATGATATCAATGAAGTATATGAACTTCACAAACATGCTTACAAACATGTCAATAAAAAAACCCTTTTTTGCAGAGTTACTGAACAAGCAACAATCTTAAGACTCTTCTGACAACAATACTACAATTGAAGATCGGCGTAGCCGGGAGATTAAGAAAATAAAGAGAAAAAAACATGTCCAATATGTCTGATGCACCATTCAATAAAAACTATGAATTTATGACAAATAAGCCTTCCTTAAACTCCTCCTTAAAGAACACTGCACAAACTGTTATCACCAGCTGGAACGTGACGGACCTTGCTAATTATACAGAACATGAAGAAGTTACATGGAATAACAATTCCACCTCATGGAGTGTTTCAAATTGCAGTATCTGGAATACCACCGATGGCAATTCTACTTCTATAGAAGACATAGAATGGGATTTCTTTATCAAATTCAACATACCAGCATTTTGTTTATTATTGAGTGTTTGTTTATTTGGTATTGTCGGCAACATACATACAATTATTGTATATATTGTGGACAAAAAAATGAAAAGTAGGACTCCTAGAGTATTGATTTTATGGTTATCAACGGTCGATTTCCTTGTATGTGCCGTCTGTCTTCCTTTTGAAATACAAGTTTTGCTACATAGCTTTACAATTTCCCACGATGGTGCCTGCAAATTTTTCCGTTATTTCGATCATGGCTTAGCGCTTATGTCTGGAATGTTGCTGGTCACATTGGCAAGACAACGGTATCAAGCAGCCTATAATGGGGTTCCTGGTTACACATCCAGACTAGACTGTCTCTCAAAACTTATCTGTGCACAAAAAATGAAGCTTAAATCTACAAACTTTCGATACAACTGTATGTGTTTTACCATTTTTTGCATATGTTTTACTTTTTCCGTCCCTGTTTCATTTATGACAGGGACCGTTGAATTTAATCATACAAAAATTATTGGTAAGGAGTGTTCTTTTTTGGAAAAATACATAGAAGAAACAATCGCTGGACTCTATGGCCTTTTTATTGTTTTAATTGGTTTTGTCTGCTTAGCAACCTGTTGTTATTCATATGGACGAATAATTACACTATTTTGTCAAAGGTCAAAAACGAGACCATCATCATTTTTTACTAATTGCAGGTCGAATACACCGTCTGAAGAAATGAGCGAGAATTCAAAATTTGCGCAAAACAAGAGACCAAAAGTAGACGACGATATTGAAAATGGTATACTTCTTACAATCAGTCTTATTGTTGCTACATTTGTATCCTGGTTAGGATTTATGCTGTTTGTATGTGGGATAGCAATAAGAGTGTCCAAACCAAATTTTGACCAACATACATTATCTATATCAGCAGTACACGTTCGAGCACAGTTCATAAATAATGCTGTGAATCCATTTTTTTATTGGCTGTTCGATATCAAATTTCAATGTGCCATCAAGACTTTATATAAATGTAGAAAAAAGGGAATCCATAGAGCTTACTTTACAAATAAAAATGTGTTTGCTGAAAAGACAAAAACAGTTGAAAGTATTCATTTGTAAATCTATTAATGAACATAAACAATGCAACATAAGAGATTCGCATTTTAGATGTACTACTTATGAATCAAAGATGTATATATAACTAGTACGTCAATCGTTCGAAGAACAATTGATAGGTCTTTCCCAAAGTTGCGTCTGAATGTTCTCATAATTGATTCATAGGAAAAACCAACATTCTAAGCTTAATGTGTATATTTATAGACTCTTTAACCTGAAATACATTTTTTTTCAATGTGACCTTGACATTTGACCTTGACGTCATTTTGAAGGTCAAGTCTACCTGAACATTTTTTGTATTGAATATATGTTTGTATCTTCAATGGTATTTGAGCTATAGGCAACTCGGGGCAGCCGGACTTGGTACCAGCAGGGCTTAACCGGTTTATGGGTACCTAACCCACCTTACTCTGTCCCGTTGTGTATGCTTACATGTAGCAGGAGGCGCTTATTCCGTCGATACACCCAGTTTCAGTCATTATGGTGAACATATGAAGATAACAGAAGCATGTAATTTATTGCAAGATTTAATTGGCCAATTTCTTGCTGCAATTTATAATTAAATAATTTATAGGCTATTCAAAAATGTCACACGTGCAAAGTTTAGATTGCAGTATAAAATAACATATGTGTAGAACTTGGGAGATTTATTTGTGTTTGTACGATTCAGACGTCAATGCTAGCTGAAGCTCGCAGTGATTCTGTTCCTTATAATCCTCATAAAAATAAATCTCTTATTTGAAAGCACGATACATCGTAATTGTTTTAATTTCATCAAAATATGAATTAAAATGAAAAGGGATTAATACATGGCCTTTTCCATATCAGCACGGTTATTATCCCGAGACTCCCATATCAGCCTGAGGCGCTAACCGAGTGCTGATATGGGTCGAGGGAATATGGAAGAGGCCATGTCTTAATCTGTTTATCATATACTTCCAATGAGGAGTTAATCCGGTCTGAAATAGCCATATCACCGGGCTGATATGGATATTTCAGAACGAAGCGGTCTGATATGGCCATATCAGACTGGGTATATGATACAGACTGTTAACTTCCAGGTATATTACATATGCAAAACAGAACATATTTTCGCTAAGTAAGTAATAAAAATAGAAGAAATAATGATATGTTTTTGAATTATAAGTGTATCACAAGATTTAACTATCTATAATTCATTTTATACGTGTGTTTACTAGTATTACATTTCTTAGACAAACAATATATACTTGTTAAATGCATCCCTTTATTTACGCTTTACATAATTTGACCATTACACTTATGATTTAAAACAAAAGTGAGTGTCATAAATATATATAAGCTGTTTTTTTAATTCTAAGTGTAACTCAGCAGAGGATCCCACTGGGGGTAACGTTCTCTCAGAATTCAAGATAACAAAAATGAATATCGAAATCCCTGTGTTATGAAAAAGAAAGGAAATGGGGTAAATGTCAAGGAGACAACATCCCATATCCAGGTTAAAACGACCCAAAACAAAACATCTAGGGGTCACCATATGTTAGTTTTTTCTTTAATTATACTTTGATTCTTTTTCGTTTTCTCATAAAAATTCACTTTTTGCTTCATTCTCAAAATCTGTTATGACTACCGTATCATGCTTATATTCATTCATCTGACAGCTTAAGAAGAAAATCGACTTCATACAAAGTGAAAGAAGAGATTTGAATGTGGCAAGTTCCATGAAGATAGTATGATTGTAATTTAAGAAGCTTTTAGCATATTTGAATTTCGTAGTTGTTGAATTACTTATCTTGTAAATATAATCATATCACTAAAAATGAATAAAATTCGTCCTTCTCACAACAGTTGTTTTAATTATTTGTGATTGACAAAAGAGAAATCAAATGGAAATTTTCGGGTGGCGGTAGTTTTCGCTATATTCGCGAACAAGAAAAATCCGCAAAAATATCCCCACGTGTATAGGTTCGTTGTGTAAAAGCAATTGTATCTTCGATTTGGAAAGGCTTAGAGCATGAAAATCTTCCCCTCGCGAAATATTTGTCCAAGAAAATCGCGAAAATAACATCCCGCGAAAATGTCCACGTTTACAGTATACGCTTTACATAGTATACATGATTATATGATTCATATCTGACAGGGCAAAACTTGCCAGAAACTCACTCACTGCTTAGATCTTATTTCCTCAATAATAGAAGCACAAAATCTAAATCTTGAACCAGGTGCAAATGGAACGAAAAGTGCAGGATAAGATGTGATGACAAACTCTATACAGATTTTCCATGGTAACGGACAATCAAGGATAATATTGCACTATTCTCGAATTCCTTGCGGTGTGATACAATAACATAACTTAAAAAAGATAAAATAAAACATTTGTCTCATATGCATTTATTCCATATATCATTTCATTGTTTATTTAGTACTAGTGTTTGTTTGTGATTCTCCGTGCGAGAGATGTATTCTCTCTATATATTTCAGCTATGGTGTACTTGTTCGTGAGAGAATTCCTCATAAAAATATACTATCATACTAGAAATTTGGGCATTTATTTTATTTCTTTTGTATTTCCAAATGTTATTCTGACCACCTGTTTATAATGCCCACATCTCACTATTTCATAATGCAAAGTTTTCTTACAATCGACCTGATGAGGGCCCTATATTTGTCTATATGCTGCAACCGTGCCCTTTAAGAGATCGCTTTTTTCTGGTGAAAATGAGTAAATTTTCAGCGGTTTCCGTGTTACGCTGAAAACTCTTTCCCGTAGTTCCGTACAGTTTTAGCAACGATCCCACTGCTCACTTACATAAAAAACTGGTACCTAGGTGCGATGCGAGAATTTCCTAATTTATTTCAATGGTGTTAAATTTGTAAAGATGCGGCACGATTGCGTTTCTCGTACAAATCAATGTGCACCTTATTGAACTACCTCTTCCACCTTTTTCACCCTATTCCGTACAATGTTATATCAGTCTGATTTTACATGGGGTTATCATAAAAATAATTAAATAACAGGCTGGAGATACCTCACTATGCATTTAGTATAAAACCAATTCATCAGCCCACGTATAGCAAAAATTGAAATACTGGGATAATCTGAATTCAGATTTGAACTGGATTGAGATATCCTGATTGTTACCTCTATCATGCAAAGCTCTGCAATAGGCTGACTTTGACGTTACTTGTAAGTACTTTGGGTTGTTTGATTTTTATCGGCACTAAAGAGGCAAGTTGATAAGATGGCCATCTGAAGAACTCAAATTTGTAGTTCGATTTTACATGGAATAATCATAAAAAATATTTCCTGTAATAACAAGCTGGAGATCTTCCATCCCTACGGTATGATGATTTTTCTTTGTTTACTGGCTTTTAGGATGTACCTGTTGATCAGCTCATATACAGAAAAAAAGCAAGTGGAATTATGAGCGCGATCGAACAAATTTGCATTCCATTATGTACTGACATAAATTAAGAAATTGTGGTATCTCCCTGTACAAAACTCTGCCTTTGGCTGATTTAGACGTTACCTTTAGGCACTCATTTGTTCTGTATCAGCTCTTTTACATGTATCGATTTTTATCTGGGTCGCGCTCGATTGGCTTAGAGCACGAAAATGTTTGCCCAAGAAAATCGTGAAAATAACATCCTGCACAGACGAATCGAATGTCACAGAACAGGAAGTAGCGCTCTCTATGATGGAAGACAAAAGGCGGGAAATATTTCTGAAATAAAACTTGAAATTTAACAGCAGATGAAAAATATATTGTCACATTTAAGTTATTTTATACAATACTTTGTGTATTACTGTGCCCATAATGCAAATTTTGATGTGAAAAGGATCAGAAAATGCTAAACTGGTGTCTTTCTTTTAAGGACCTGTTCCACGACACTTTATTCCTGTTCTAACTGTGCAATACACCCTTTTACATTTCTTTATTTCAATAGCACTGAAACCCTTCGCTCGCATTCAGATAGTTGTTGGCATCAGTAAATATACCTTATCAATCAATTTCATACTTATAACAATCAAGAAAGTAATTTTTATTTGTCAAAAACTTTAATCAAAACAGTTGGCTTCCATCTTGGTCACGTGACTGTTCCACTCACACCACCTTTCCAGTCGGTACAGACGGAACTGTGAAGTACAGGTGTTCCGAATCACTCGTTTGCTGTACTGCACGTCCATCACACAATTCACAGGCCAATCGAATGCGCCCCTGGACTGAAACGTCAAATAGTCGAGTTGGCAATTTGCTAAAATAAGAATTTCAGTGTTTATTTGTTGTACTAGGGAAATTTTGGATCCTACTGACTTAAATCAATACAAACGGTATCGTCAGGTACAACAAAATAATAAATTATTATATGCTATACCTCAGTTATTTTGGTAACAAAAGAGGCTGCAGTCTCTGAGAGCTCGGAGCCCATGTATGTGGATCCCGGAGCCCAGTGAGTTGAGCCTGGAGTCCTAGTTTTGCAGCCCGGATCCCTATTCTTGGAGGCCGGCGCCCCTGTGTTGGAGCCTATAGTCCCACGTTCAAAAAAAAGTCTGAGCCCGGAGCCCGTGTTATTCACAAAATTATGTCATTCTTCTTCATAATCCTTTTCATTTGATTAACCTTCATTAGGGACTGACCATTTAACCTGAAAGGGGGGGGGGGGGG
>MJUU01048815.1:117337-132242 GCA_002080025.1 Modiolus philippinarum
AAAAAAAATTTCTGTCCAGAAAAAAAACCATACCCCCCCCTTCAAGTTAAATGGTCGGTCCCTTAGGTGAAAATTAATTATTCAGTCTAAGCAAGATATCTACAGAAATACTGGAACACAATATATAAGACGTGCTTCCTCAAGGGATCTAAGATTCCAACCTGAAATCACTATATTACACTTACAGTGAATCTCATCTAAATCATGTATTTGGGTTGTTGAAATTCAAAAAATATTTATGTCTTATTTTGGTTTGTATGAACTGCTGGCGTTATTGTTATTAGTGTCACTATAACATAGGAATCATCATACCCAGATATATTGACACAGTGGGCAAATGATAGAATTTGGGGAAACTTGAAAAACAATTTATAAATTGCAAATCTGATTGACGAAAGTGATTACTCAGATAAGCACTGCTTTTTTAGAGATATCCCATAAAAGTACGTAACTCGACGAGAAATACCTATCTCGACGCAACTTTACCTATGATCACGAAGCATGACAAATGGGATCCTTTATTATGTACCAAGTAGAACATAGATGAAATAACCATTGTAAGTGTAGTGGAAATTTCTATGTCAGATGAATGATTTTGGAATCGATTATTTAGTTGTTTTTCTTTTTTCCAGGATAATATATTAGGCACCTCCATAAAAAAACAACCTCATAAATGTTACGACAGAATCAAACAGACCTTTTTGATATGGGTCACTTGTCATATCGTCTGTCAGTCGCGTTATAAACATCGCATTTGTATTCTGATAGTATAATTGTTCTTGACGGTAGAATGCATCTCATTAAGAGTGAATAAGTCTACTTTAGAGGATGCGACATGGGGTGTTGGACGTAACCTCTTTTTCTAAACAAAAAATCGTGCATAATTTTGGGAAAAGTGAGAAAAAAAAAAAAAAAAAAAAAACAAAAAAAAAGACAAATATAGCCTCTTTTTTTCTGGAACCAATTGCCACCTCCGTTGTAGAAGGCAAGTCCGGCCGATTAATTTATTTCATTCTTTATCATTTTATTTTTTCTGATGCGATGTACTTTCACGACGTTTCATGCGTAATAGAAGTATCAACACTTTTTGCAGACAACTATCTCGTAGCTTACCGGATGCATGGATGTTTATTGAGCTGATGTCGGTTACATCCCTCGATTCCCCTAACTGTCACATTTCTTACCCTGTATCTTTTTTACACATCTAATTTTACAAACACTTATTAAATTATATGTTACTTTATTCATTGATACAGCTAAATTATTTCCCAGAGGGATAGATATAAAACATGATTATCTTAATATATAATGCTGCTGATTGTTTGTCATAAAATTTATAAGACAGAAAACTAACCGAATAGAAAAAAAAAGAAATGTCCACGACAAAGACAAGAAAATAACTGATGCCAACCACAATTAAATTCACAATAAACAGTTTACCATAAGCCTTTCTTTCGATTGTTTTTTTTTTCGTAGTGTGTATGTGTGTTCGGGGTGGGGTACAAATTATCATGCAGTTCGTCTGTGTTATTAATCAAAAACATCATGTGTTTTATTTTTCTAAGTATATAATAATGCAGTGTAATTGTTAGATTTTATTTTATTACAATAGAAATATTGTATCAAAATTATGGGCAATATTATAGCGCCTGACATCTGGGTCGGTTTTCAAGGACTTCGTCTACAGAGGTGCAAGGCGGGTCCTCAGGGGGTTGCTAAGGGAATGCCCTGTACACACGGGGTGGTCAGGTCACGGAAAGCCGGACCGCGAACCATCGATCGTAGACGAACTGTGCATGTTGAGAAATGCGAACTTCCAAGCATTATACATTTTGTAAAGAGAGCAGCCTTCAAAGGCTAAATTTCTCGCCCCTACCCATTTCTCTCATTCTCCAGTGGCAATAAAATTCAACCTTTATTTCTTTCTTTTTTACATGTTTTTTAATTGACTTTCTTGTATTCGTTCTGATATAACTGAAATACTGCTAGCTGGACGTAATACACTAAATAATCAATCAATCAATACTTATAGCACCTTCTGCAAGTATCTCGATGCTTATTCCGTCAAGGAATTCTTTCTAAAATATGTACATACAACATGTACATGTTCTTAGAATTCATAAAATTGAATATTACCATTTTCGAAAAAGATACATGTACTTATAACTTTGCCATGAAATTGTGGTTTCGAAATGTGGTTTCATGGCACACAGCCTAAATGAATCACTTGAAGCGATACATTCACTAACAATATGTTCATCATAACCGTCAACTATTGAAGCGGCTTTAGCTATGCTTTTCCCGCGCACTAGAAAACAGATTTTACTGACTGGGTACTTTTTTTTCGAATCTATCATATATCTTTCTTCAACTTAATCTTATAACCTCTTTCTCTTCTAATACGATAGATTATTTTATTCACAAAATATTGTGTTTTATATAAAGTTATCAAATACATGTAGTTGCTTCAAAACAAAAGTTATAAAGAGATTGCTATTGTCGATTACAGTGTGACCATGTAAAATTTTCTTCTCTCATTGCGGAAAGAAGTCGTAATAAATAAATGTAAAAAGGTTGATTTTAAACACAAATTAAGAAGACGTCGTAGATTCAGTCAAATCAAGCTTCGTGGTCTGATTAAGGTCATGGTCACCCAAATAAATATATTGTACGTATGACCAGCATTGACGAGACAGATACGAGCCTGATTTAACGACTGTTTAAGTGTTAAAGTTTGCTGAAAAAATGCAAATAGATTGTCCTTAATTTTATATTTAGTCGGGTAAACAGTACATGACATTTGGAATGAAATCTTTCTACCATTAATTTTTTTCAATATTAAAAAAAATAAACGGTCCCTATACGTTCATCAACCGTTACGTACTTTTATGGGATATGTCTAGTGAGTAACGTAGGAATCATTTTGTATCTGGTGGTATATCTCGACAAGAAATGGTATTTCATCACATCTTTGTCGTGGAAACGATGGAAGTCCATGCTAACTTTGTTTCAAAAGTGAATTCCTTGGAATTATTAATAATAATTTTTTCACTTGTGTCATTTGGTAACGTAGGAATCGGTCACGTAGGAATTTTTTTCATAGTTAGAAATATCAGTTTTCATAGTTAAAAAATATCAGAGATCAATGGTTGTCTTTTGATATTAAGCAAGTAGTGGAAATTCATAAATTGTTCGATTCTTATAAGTATCCAACATTTTAGTCCGATCCTTTCATGTAATTGTGGTGGAGCAAAGGTAACGTAGGAATCTTTCTTATTTGGAACTTCAAAAATTACAGTGTTTATGAGAACAATACCCCTTTTTATACTGGCAAGGACCAATTTTGATACGTGATTTTTTAATATCATGTTGCTAGAAGACATATTTTTTGAAGGTGTAACTTATAGGTATTTCGAGAATCAGTTTAATCCCGAGGCAATTTTTAAGTAGCAATAACGCATGATCATGAAAAATCTTTACAAGTTTTCATTTTTTTCTCATTTTTTAATAAGAGAGTATCATTTAAATCTTGAATTTTACTAAGTCATCATCATAAAAGAAACGTATTACGAAACAAGTAATTCGTTAAATTACTGTTTTAGTAATAAAAAGTAGTCCCCCCCCCAAAAAAAAAATAGAAAAAAAGCAATCTTGACATGCGAAATTTTGTATTGAAACCCTACAGAAAACATCACTTTTCAATAAATCTTGATATTTTACTTATTGTAGGCTCATTTAGTTTCTATTATTGACAGGAATTAAAAAACAACACTGTACTTTTTTTTAATAAATATTCCTTAACAGAACGGTTACTTTTGTCAACCATAAATGTGTACACTTCGTTCAATTACTATTATCTAAATTTATGTAAATTCTAAAACCGAAGGATTAACTCCCTCCATCGTAGTTTTGTCCTAAGCCATATTTGATATTACTGATTATTCGGATTTCGTTTGGTTTTATGCATTTTAAAACATTTTTTGAAATTGTAGATTTCCTTTGTTTGGGTTCTAGTGCTGCTGATGAGGAATTAATTTCCGAAATGGCCATACAGCTTATCATTGCAGTTGGAGTTAACATATTTGTTATGGTCTCATGTTCATTTACTCCATATCCTTTCGTAAAATATGGTTTAACCTGTAATCACAATAAAATAACATATATTATTTTGATTTCTAATCAAACTGACGAATTTTGAGAAAAAAAAAAATTCATCGACATCCCCTTACATAATATATGTAACTGTCCAAAATGCTAGAGCAATGCCATGAATGGCTAGTGGACAATAAATTATCCCTACATTTGGGAAAGACTGAAAGTATCTTATTTTGACCCAAAAAGAAATTGCGAAGTGACTTGTCAAATAATTTTAAAATTACATGTAGAGTAATAAATATTGAATCTAGTTAAAAAGTAAAATACCTAGGAATATTTATTGACCAATTTTTATCTGGTGAATCTATCTTGCAAAAAGTGAACTAGGGGCTAAAATTTCTGTTTAGATATGCTAATTGTTTAGATATTCAATCTCGTAAGACTCTGTGTTCTGCTCTTATTCAGTGTCACTTTGATTATGCCTGCCCATGTTGGTATGAGGGTCTCACTAAAATTTTGAAGGACAAGTTACAGGTTGTAATCAGATTTATTTTAGGTTTACATAACAGAACCAGTATCACATATATGAAAAGCTTGGTTTTCTAAATATTAATTATAGAGTCAAACAACTAAAAGCCCAGAATATATGAACAGTAATTTATAAGGAAATCTATGCCGTATCGTGAGTACCAGATCCAGTAGTATCCAGTAGTATGAATTTTAACATTCCCTTTGTCAGTAAAAAGAGGAGAATCCAGTATTTTTTTCTTTAATGGGATCAAGGACTGGAATGTTTTGCCCGAGCATTTAAAAACTGTAAAATTAAACGAAAATTTTAAAAAAGTCTTAAGACACATTTTATGGAAAAAAAGAAAAATAATTGGCAAAAAGAGTTCATTTTTTATAATACAGTAACGACACATACTTATATATCGTGGGAACGAGATAGTATCTCGTGGCCACGACATAGCTATCTCGTGGCCAGGATATAGTATCTCGTGGCCATGACTTAGTATCTCGTGGCCACGAGTTAGTTTGTCGTGGCCACGAGATAGTATCTCGTGGGAACGAGATAGCTATCTCGTGGCCACGACTTAGTAAGTCGTGGGAACGAGATAGTATCTCGTGAGAACGAGATAGCTATCTCGTGGCCACGACGACTTAGTAAGTCGTGGGAATGAGATAGTATCTAGTGGAAACGAGATAGCTATCTCGTGGCCTCGACTTACTAAGTCGTGGGAACGAGATAGAAAAAAAAATCCACATGTCCCCTCCATGCTTCCGTACCAAATAATAACTGTTTATTCGGTATATTAATCCGTCCCCCCCCCCAAAAAAAATAAGATAGAACGTGAATATACGAATCATCATTAATTCATAATAACTGATCATAATTAAGAGACATATCAACTTCCATGCAAATAAGCAACTATATATAAGTTAGAAGTAATTCTAAATGCTGCGATTTTATGTGGAAATGGCATATCAATATCCATAACTACACCTAAGGTCCGGTCGATTGGAGAACTTAATAAATGCGGTAATACTTCATAAAACAAAGTCAGACATGTCGTTATCGAGGATGTTAGAGCATCTACATGGCGAACCGTCCACTTTCAATAATGAATTTTTTGAACTTGCTCAAAAATATTTTCGTTTTCATGATCGTATTACCTTTGTCCCAATAGTTCTCTTATAAAGGATTTTTTGTAGTCCTGTGACGTGAAATTTTATTGAACAAAAGGGTGCATAATCTTGGCATCTTAGCCTACAATGGGGTAAATTTAGGTAAAAGTAGTCTGCAATGGGGGTCGAACTTCTTCAGGACTTATATTCACCCCCCCCCCCCCCAAAAAAAAAAATCTAACACGAATATTTGTCAAAAAAATATTACCCTAAGAAGTTGTGTGAAAGATGCACTTTCATTTGTGGTTTTCACCCACTCTTACGACCGTCACTACATTGAATTTACTGGGCCGCTGTTTTAAACGTCTGGATTTCAGCTGAAAATCTGAATTACGCCTTGTTTACGCCAGCTTTCAAGGCGTTATATGCCTCACCTTTTTGTACGGGCGACTTTTTCCCAGTTAGCATAATTTTTCTATGTATTTGAATAACAAGATAATGAGCATCAAATTATGTTGTAAAGAGTTCAAGTTGGAGGCAAGACCTTTTTTGTTAGTGTACGTGTTTTGACATTTTCAATTGGTTGTTACATTGTTTTTGGTGAAAAACATCAGTTGTTTTATTTTGACCACTTGGTGTTTTCTGTTCTGTTAATTTTTTACTTTGTGTTAAATGTTACACGGAATAAAAACTACTGTTTCTTGTTAATCATAAAGATTGTAATACATTTTTTTCATTGTTAACTGCTTTGGGAAAAGATTTGTTGAACTTGTTATCATGTGACAGTTCTTTAATAGAGCAGATTATCATCTTCATACAATTGAATTCAATTGATTTATTAATAATCAAAATTCATTAAAACATTAAAACCACTTCTAGTTTGACCGCGTAAACATCCAAAAACACTAATTAATCATGTTAATATTTAGTGCCGGCAAAATAGCCTGTGCGACTATTTTGCCGGAGCCGGCAAAATAGCCTGGGAGACTAAATTTTGCCGGAGCCGGCAAAATAGCCTAGGAGACTATTTTGCCGGAACCGGCAAAATAGCCACTGCCATTATATTTACTTCGCAATCTGCGACTGGGCAGAAAAAGACCACAAGCAAACATTCGTTGATTCCGATTACTATGAGATGTAAGCAATACATTTTGACATGAAATGCAGAATATTCAATGATGATTTTTTCACTTGTACGTGCATGAACGTTTTGATTTGTGCTTGCCAAACTGATATCCAGGCTACTGTAAGAATGACGCGGATGCTGTCCTTGATGGAAGTGTATAATCTAGACCCTACAATGGCTGGGGGTAAAAGGGACATCAGAAGACAGTAGTGGGAGAAAGGAGAGAGGGTAGAAGACAGAAGGACTCGAACTGAGCTGGGACTAATTTAGTCCCAGAACTGAGGTGGAGGAGAAAGGAGTTAGAGCTGGAGTTAGGAGAACATATGCAACAATTTCAGTCATAATTAGGAACGATTACTCTTACTCGAAAATCTAGTCGCCGAAAGAATGTAATAAAATGAATTTACAATTTTCATAATTTCTGTTACAATTTTATACTAAGAAACCGTTGCAATTGATATATAATTTAAAAATGAGTTACAATTTAAAAAAAATATATAAAAAAAATAGAGAAAACGTAAAGTAAAATAAATTATTTAATTTGTGGAGCTGAGTTTTCTGTTGCAAATATTTGAATACCACTCCGAACCTGTCAATTGTACACCTGTATTGTTCCTCCTGTACACGCGCCAGGTGACAAAGGTGAGACAACAGGTGTGTACATTACGTAAAAGTTACCTTTTTCATCCAGACACAGGGTAATAAAACAATTAATACAAAGACATATGCAATATACATCCTTGATTAAGAAATGAAGTTTTGACAAATATACAAATAAATTTCATAACAAATTTTGAATTTGTTCATGGACCATATGCAGATTATTGAAATTGCATCGAGGATATGTATTCAAATGATTGTAAATTATGAAAAAAATAAATATACAATGAAAAATTCAAAATGGGATGAAGGCTTTTTTAAAGTAAGTTCAAAAGTGTTTTTTTAATTATTTTTTTGCCTATTTATATATTAAATAATGACAGTCAACAGTCTTTAAAAAGAAATAATCTATATCAACTTTATTAACAAAAAAAATTAAAAAAAATACAATTTTCTTCATCTTGTACCTGTTTGGTCGTCCGCCATTTTGGATAATATTGATGAAAAATTGATGAATTTCAAACTTCAAGGGACGAGACTAGACTAAACATTAAACTGTTTTAAACACAATATTTTGATATTTTCATATGTCAACTACTTGCAGGAATATGCAAAACGATCAATTTTATGCTGTGAAATGAAAAATTATTACTTTAACCGTGTAGGGGTTGAGGCATTTTATATAGACAAAACAGGAGAATGATAGTAAAAAATACTGATTTTTCAAAAGTCCAGGGACGTAATTTCCCGTTAATTTAAACTGTCAGGGCTGATTCTTATTGTTAAATAAACTATCATAGATGATGAGGGAACATGCAAAATGAGTTTAAATTGTATAATTTAGAAGATATTGCAGATTTAGTAGAACCTCCCATAGCTTTCTATGTTAAAATTTCAGTGTATCAATGGGCGGATGTTGCGTCACTAAAATCACGTGATGTCGGCAATTGTTGCATATGAAGGGACAAGAAAAGGAGAAAGGATCATGAAAGGAAGACCTAGAGAAAGGTGGGGAGAATAGATGGGACTTGAGAAAGAAAACTGAGGCATCCACCTTATCCGCCTCTCTGTAATTAATTGGCCCGTTGTGCTTTAATTCGTAAAGACAATTCTTCGGTAATCAGCACGTTCAGTCGGAATAAGTCACGTGATATACGTACGAAATTCAAAATGGCTACAGCGAAAGTTTCTTTCGACGATAGGAAATCTGAATTTTCTAAACATGCTTATCTTTCTATGAAAAAAGACTCAAACAGACACCAAGATCATTGGATGATACAGCCACTAACATTTGATTTTTGTAATGGTTTCTTGTCACGATCATTTTCAGACGCAGACATCAACTACCGAAAACAAAAAGACACATTTCATTTTGACATTTGGTACATGTATGGCTATAAACAATTACTCCGCATATTGGCAGGGGATTCAATACAGGAAGAAGACCAAAATAAGTTCAGGTGTTTGTTGGATCACTTCTTCTCTGGTAAGTCCTACAACAAGGGGGGGGGGGGGGTTCAGCATGTCGCCAAACATCGTATTTTCGACCCACTTCTGTACTCGACCTAAACATGCTTTTTCAACTTAAATTCTGACGTCACAATCGACGCTTAGTAGGTCGAAAACTGGATATATGAGGATATTACATGTATAAATTCCACCATAAGGGAGCAACCATTTGATTTCTATGGGGGCTATGGTCAAATTTTTCATCCTGGATTTTTTTTTGTGTGTAACTTCTATCCTGGCTTTTTATTTTTGTTCCAAGCCTGTCCTGGATTAACCCACNATTTGAAAGATACCAGTGTCTGTTGAAACAGAGATCATTGCTTAAACATACCGGTACATTTACGTTTTCCATACAAAGGTTGCTGCCACAAGCTTAACTGAATTTTTTATTCAACTTTTGATAATTAGATCAAAATTATCAATTACAAATGCTTCATGCTAAGCGCTCTATATTTTGAGTTTAATTCTTCAATTAATGTCAGATAATTGTGTTGAAAATAGTGGAGAGTTTATACAATAATATCACAGTGGTCATAATATGTTAATTTTGGTGAATTGATGTTTTTTTTCATGGTTGATACAACAGTATTTTCATAAAAGATTCAGTCTATAGCTGTGTTTTTTCCGACTGCCAAATGATATATAACTCAATGTTTCTCCATTAACAAATATAAACTTGATTAAAAATTGTTTTGAAATTATTGTTATAATCTGGCAATTGTACACTAATTAGTATTTACAATTTATTTTTTGTTTATTTAGTTGACATCTACATGTTTTTCTTGTCATTTTTATGACCCAGAGATATGTACATGATCTTTAATATTAAAAGAGATAAACAGTTATGTGAATGTTATATTTCTGTTAAAGACAACAAATTAAATATTTGAAAGTAAATATTATGATTATGTACAAAACAAGTGAATGTTATTTCTGTTAAAGACAACAAATTAAATATTTTAAAGTAAATATTATAATTATGTGCATCTCAGGCCTAATATCAGTTTCTTCCCTTTCAAACTTAAAATGATTAAAATTTCAAGAAGGATGGAACTATTTCAATTGGAAAAAGTTGAATTCTGATTGATTTTGTCATATGAAGTTCTTATTAATATCTATACATGTATATTCTAAATTAGGTAAGAACTTACAATGTATGTAGTGAAATAATTATTGTAATTTTAGACTTATGAAGAATAAACTTCTTTCATTTCATATGTATGTATACATGTATGACATGGAATATATATCTTGTATATTTGTTATAAGTTACAATCACTGACTGAGTAATCATAAAGTAATCAAAATGTAATCATGATTACTCATATTTTTAAGCTGTAATTGATTACATTACAATTACAAGTAATCTAAAAAGAGCTTGATTACAGATTACACATGATTACTGAAGAAAATGTAATCGATTACAGCTGATTACGATTAACGATTATGATTACCCCAAGCCTGATTTTCGACCATCTGTACTCGACCTAAACATGCTTTTTCAACTTAAATTATGACGTCACAATCGACGCTTAGTAGGTAGAAAACTGGATATATGAGGATATTACATGTATAAATTCCACCATAAGGGAGCAACCATTTGATTTCTATGGGGGCTATGGTCAAATTTTTCATCCTGGATTTTTTTTTTGTGTGTAACTTAAATCTATCCTGGCTTTTTATTTTTGTTCCAAGCCTGTCCTGGATTAACCCTCATAGTCATCCTGGATTTTTTTTGCCATAGGTAACCGTCCTGCCTTTTTATAAAAAAAATTTGACCATAGCCCCCCCATAAAAATCAAATGGTTGCTTCCTAAGACAAAACATTAATGATATTTGTTCCATTTGAACAAATATTATAATACTACTAGAGTAAAAAGTGTATGGAAAGTTCAAGAGATCACCTTCCTTTACTATCATGACCATGTACACAATGTTACTCCGAGAACGTCTGGAGGGGAATAAATGTATAACTTTGTCATCAATTTGTACTTTTACACCAGGTCGTCTGTAATTCCGTGAACTTATTCTATCGACTATCCAATAAGTTTAATGCTGTATGAATTTACAAGAAATAAGAAAAGGAGGCAACTGAAAGGGGGGGGACAATTAATAAAAATGCATGTAGAAAGCAATGGCAAGTCCATTGAGTAGAATTTTATGTTTCTATACAAAAAAGTTATTAAAAAATCTTTCAGAATGTTTTGCATCGCCATAGAGATGACTTTTAAAACTAAATAAATTGAATGTTAACAGCAGAACTGCAGGTTAATGAAGTTTTCTATACAGCCAATTTAGTGTTGCAAACGGACTGTGCACCTTTTGTCTTATAAAAATTATTTCTCTTTTTTTTTTATTGAAAGTTAACTTATATAATGTGTATTCACTGGTTGTTACCTTAAAGTAAGGAGTCTATAACTTCAGAATTAAGAAATACATTTAACCATTAAAAAATTGGAAGCCAATTTATGATCCTATTGTTTCGTACAGTATTTTATTGTCGGATCAGGAGAGAGGAGGGGGATTTCGATGGTTGTAACTCCCTTTTTCGGAGAGAACTGTTTTAATTTCGTGCATCTATAGGCAAATACTGACACCCCCCTCCCACCCCCAACAAACAAAAACAAAAAACAAAACAAAATGACCCTCGAAAAATCGACTGAATTCCCCTTTTGTGGAGCTTTATATTTTGAACCACCCTTTTTACAAAGCTTGACCCTTTGGTTTTGACAAACATCCTATAAAATTAAAAAAAAAGTATGACCACTTTCTCGTAATTACTTTGTGAATGCATTTAATTATATTATCAGTCAGGGGCACAACCAAAAGCAGTTATTTTTTAAATAACTTATTCTAGTTATAGTTTAGTGTCCAAATTATCTCCCTTGACAAAAATATTATCTCCCTTTAGGACAAAATTAGAAAATAACTGAAATAGGTTATATTTCATATTTTTTGTTTCAAATTTTTAATATGGTTCTGAAGATCCAATTTCAGACACAAGGCCACCTGTTATATACTATTTTAAAGAGAATAGGTCAGGGTAATTATTTCCTGTTCTTGAGGAAGTAATGACTTTTTAATTGATATTTAATGTCTCTAGGGTGCCCTATTTCAAAAGCTTTGGCAATACGTTCCTGGTTATGTGCAAAGGAGTTCTAACCTTCAAAGGAAAGAGGAATAATTACTTTATCATAAAAAATACATGCTGTGTCAAAAAAAAAAATTACCAAGCAAAATACAAACACTTTGAAATATACAAAATAACTGTATTTGGTTATTTTTTAAAAAGGGAATTTTGAATATAACTTTAAATGGTTATTTAAAAAAATAACTAATTTTGGTTGTATCCCTGACTGATTATCTTAACAATTGCAATTCAAATATATTTTCATAGGTTTAGATAAAAGATTAAGCAAACGAACTTTGATTACATGAATTTTTTCAGATTTTGACAATATTTGAAATTTTTGTTAAAATCCAATAACTGCAATTAGAGATGCAAGCATTCTACACTTGCAAAAAAATTAAAATATAAAAAATCGTCTTATTTCTCGTAACTTCTAAACTGCATGCTGTACAGATCAAATTGAAGGGGAAACTCATTTTTGTCCTAAATTCAAGGATAAAAGATCTGTTTTATAAATCTTGTTGGAATAAAATATCCGAATTTTCTAACACTTTCAAATCAATCAAAATTAATATTTCTTCCTAGTAATGAAGATCATGAGGTTCTGTCAGCCACTGCTAAATTCATATAGGAAAAAATGACTAAAATTTTTTTTATTATGTCCTATGTTCAACTCTGATCTGTATAGCTAACAAAAACAACATGGTTCTATTTTATTATGTATTTATGTCTCTGTAAATCATGTTCTTCTCTTGTATATTTTACTTTCATTAAAATATTGCTCCTTGTGGGCTCATGATTTGGAAATAAAAATATGTTATGTCATGTTATGTTTGTTATATTGGCTTACATTGGAGCAAAAGGTTATTTACAGCCATTTTCAACTGCTAATAAAGAAACGCAGAAGTGTGGTACTTTATTTTTATTCCTGGGAAGTAAGCGTATCAGAGAAACTTTACACGATTTCCGTCAATATATCTTTTTAATATGGCCCAACATAAAAACAAAATTCACGACTAAATGGCCATACTTCTTTGATATACTATGCACAACTAAAAAAAATGTGTCAATTCCATCAAAGAATATAACGTATAAACAATATTGGAGGCAATTTTAGCCCCTTATAGGCTTCATATATTCAGGGATAACCTGATATTTAGAGAAAAAGGGTCAATAGCTGCCAAACTTTTGTATGAAAAAGAAAGGAAATGGCGCCAGGGGTAAATGTCAAGAAGACAACATCCCATATCCAGGTTTAAAACGACCCAAAACAAAAGTATATTTTTTCTCCTCAGCAAGATGTGTGAGTGATTGGCAATGTTCAGTCTATATCAATATCTACCTGAAAAGACATGTGACAACAAAGCAATTTGATAATGAATTGATATTTGTAGGTACATGTAGTTGGTTTTTATACGACCGCAAAATTTTGCGGTCGTATTTATAATGGTATGGCACTGGCGCCGGCGTCTGGGACAGCATTACTTTGGTTCTAGTAGATGGATTGTTATCAAATTTTAGTTTGATGTTTGTTGGCACATGCTTAAGCCCGGGTTATAGTTTTGTGTTCCTTGCACCTCCCATTTTAGAAAAAGGGGCAAAAAGGGGTTAGATTGGGTATTTTTGTGTCTGTGGACAGCATAACTTTTGTTCTAGTGTATGAATCATTTTCAAATTTAAGTATGATGTTTCTTGGCACATGCTTAAGCCCGGGTTGTAATTTTGCAGTCCCTGTCCTGCCCGTTTCAGAAGAAGGGACAAAAGGGGTAAAAAATACAAAAAATACCTAAGTTGCATCAAAACAGTAAATTTCGTTATGTTGTACACGTGTTTCAAGGAGTAACCTCTCATCAGCAGCATTAAAATCAAATTTATGGAAAGCCATAATCCAAAAACAGTCCAAACAGAAGTAATCATTTCCAAAAATATTGAAATAGGAAGCCGAATCCAGTACCAAGGACATCTACCGAGTGCCATACACGGAATGAAGCCTCAGTATTTTTAAGTGGTTAGAATTTTGATAAAAACAGTAAATTTTGATAAGACGCATGGTAAAATTTTCATGTCAGACAAGTCTGACTATTGGGCTTGTGAATACCCTCGGGGACCTCTGGTCCACCAGCAGTGGCATCGGCCCAATTAGGTATTTTCGTGTCTGCATGTGGACAGCATAACTTTGGTTCTAGTGGACAGATTGTTTTCAAATTTTAGTATGATGTCCCTTGGCACATTCATGAGGACCTTTTTTTCCTTAGTTGTGGCCCCATCCATTTCAGAATTAGGGGCCAAAAAGTGTTAAATTGGGTGTTTTCATATATTTGACTGTAGAATGTTTAGTATTTATCAGATTTTGATGGGGTTTCTTTCAGTGTACTCCTTAGAAAATTTCCAATCTATAGTATGCCAACGGATTTCATGTGGCATGTGCCATTCACAGACTGGGCAAAACTTTTTGAAGACCTTTCTGACAGTGGTCAGACACTCTAAAAATATCTAACGGACCGAAACAGATTTTGTCTGACCGGTTAATTTGAAGATGTTTCAAGACAACTTTTACTCCATATTAATTTCAAAAAGCCCATTACCAATTGTTTACACACTCTTATTACAAAGCTAAATTAGATTTCATATCTTTTTAGCTCACCTGGCTATAGCCAGGGTGAGCTTTTGCCATCACTTTTCGTCCGTCGTCCGTCCGGCGTAAACTTTTCATTCAAAGATCTTCTTCTCTGAAACTACTGGGCCAATTGAAACCAAACTTGGCCACAATAGTCCTTAGATGGTCCCCTGCAAAAAAGTTGTTTTTCAGATCCGCGCTA
>MJUU01048815.1:147641-158597 GCA_002080025.1 Modiolus philippinarum
GGGGGGGTTATGGTTTTTTTCTAAAAAAATATTTTGGATCTGATTTTATGTGAAAAAAATATTTTGGCTGCCAAAATGATGAAAAAAAATTTTCTGATGGAGGCTTTGTGCCCAAAAAAATAATGTTGATTTTGAAAAAAAATATTTTGTTGATACACGTGCAAAAATAAATAATTTTTTCGCGCTTCGCGCGAAAAAAATTTTCTGTCCAGAAAAAAAAACCATAACCCCCCTTCAGGTTAAATGGTCGGTCCCTTATCAGATTTTGATGGTGTTTCTTTCAGTGTACTCCTTAGAAAATTTCTAATCTGTAGTATGCCAACGGATTTCATGTGGCATGTGACATTCACAGACTTGGCGAAACTTTTTGAAGACCTGTCTGACAGTGGTCAGACACTCTTAAAATATCTAACAGACCGAAACAGATTTTGTCTGACCGGTTAATTTGAAGATGTTTCAAGACAACTTGTTTACACTTCATATCTTTTTTTCCTTCACACCATAAAACTGTAGTAAAAATGTCTATTATAAATATTAGCACAAAACTGTGTTTCAACCCATCAATAATGTTCATAATGCTCTTTTTCTTAGTCCATGACCCCCTTTATTATAACTTGTTGACAATGTCAGGTTTCTTAACTTTACTTGAAAATCCGGATTTTCAGGTCCGTTTCCGATCCGATTACGTATTTTCCTGAATTTTAACAACTTCTAGTTGTGGTTGCAGATAAATTTTTCAAACTGCAAATAAATAATCCAATGCAATCCTTCTCTAATATCAGCATAAACATTGAAATTTTAACATCAACTCATCATGCACAACCTTAAGTATCTCAAAGGTACATTTTTTTCACTTGTGATGAACCCAAAATTGAGATTTGCTAGAAACTTCCTATGCAGACGGAGTCAACCTGTACCGGACAGTTGGTTCGGAAATGATGAGAATGGGAAGCATTCACGTAATATCGTCCGTATGACGTCGCCACTGTTCCATAAGTGGTTACGTGGACGCTTTTATCGCGACGACGCTTGCATTAGTCATTCGCGTTAGAACTGAAGTTTATTACAAGAATATATCTAGGATAAAATTAATACTTTTTTGAAGAGAAATCAATTCAAAAATATTCATAAAGTAATTCTGGTCACCAATTATGTTCTTTGCCAGAAACAAAATCTAGTAGATCGGCATAAATTGAAACAAAATCAATATCAGTCGATCATAAGAATTGATTCTATTATTTCTATGAAAAAAAAGAATCGAAATAGATTGAGGAAATCGAATTCCGTCTGAATTTTTCTCCGCCGAACAAAATGAATATTATATTGTCTTTTTTGACTGATTTTCTTCAATGAAATTTGTGTTTTTGTATTGTTTAGTAAGATACCAAACTTTTATGACCGTCCATGTAATTTCGATACATTTTAACTCTTGCAAAATAAGGGGCTGATAATTCAGACCAAGTAGAAATTGCTGGAGTTATTTCTTTAATATTTTCAGGACATATTGTCAGTTTCACCACAGTTTCTTAATATGAAATGATTCGCAGGCGTATGCAATAAGATATCCACATTACAGAAAATTATCATTAATTTGTGTTTTCAAACATATTTACGAAGCATGCAAAACCTACAATAGATTAGACTAGTGACTATGAAGTCGATTTTCCGGGATAGGACCGAGTGCGTCGTTTTTTGTTTTGTTTTGTTTTGTTTTTTGTTTTGGTTTTCAAGTTTTTTGCGTCTAGTTATTTCGATTTAAGGTCTACTAAAGGTATTGATTTGATCTGCACTGAAGATACTGAAATGGCCATCTGCAGAAATTAAATTTACAATATCCATAGTATTTTTTTATTTGAAAGGGGTAGACGATGATAATATTTTAGAACTTAATTTATAGACCTCTTACTTGTTAAAGTTATAACTGAACTCGAAGTAAGATATCTTCTCTTTCTTTGTATTTACCGAATGCAAAAACTTGCCCTAGAAGTAGCCCCCCCCAAAAAAGTCAGGCGAGCAATAATCACACTAAACAATAAAATAGTCGGTGCTATTCGAAAATTGTAAGACTACAAAAATTGTGAAAAAAACACTCTCCGTTTTACACAATATATGAGGAAATATAATCTTTAGCCTACAAACATATAAATCAAACGTGTAACGATTTATTTTCCCGAAATCATGAAGAAGTGCACTAATAACGGAATTAAATTTGACATTATTCAATAATATAAGATAACTGAAATATTTTCTATACAAAAATTTTATCTCTCTTTCACACTATCACATTAATTTCTGGTCATTTTTTATGCTTCGAGTTAATATAAAATGTAATTAAATTTTAGTAGGGTGAGCTTTTGCCATCACTTGGCGTCCGTCCGTCCGGCGTAAACTCTTTATTCAAAGATCTTCTCCTCTGAAACCACTGGGCCAATTGGAACCAAATTTGGTCACAATAGTCCTTGGGTGGTCCCCTTTAAAAAGGTATCCGGCACGTCCGTATCTCATCCAAGATGGCCGCCAGCGGGGAACATAATTTTAAGATTGGACCCTATGGAAAAGACGTTCAAAGATCTTCTCAGAAACTACCAGTCCAGTTATAACAAAACTTAGTTACAATGGTCCTTAGATGGTCCTTTCCAAAAAAGGAATC
Organism: Modiolus philippinarum; assembly: GCA_002080025.1. Classification (NCBI taxonomy): domain Eukaryota; kingdom Metazoa; phylum Mollusca; class Bivalvia; order Mytilida; family Modiolidae; genus Modiolus; species Modiolus philippinarum. The sequence continues at coordinate 150,292 of MJUU01048815.1, forward strand.
CGGCAGGTCCGTACCTAATCCAAGATGGCCCCCAGCAGGGAACTTAGTTTTAACATTGGACCCTATGGGAAAGACTCAGAAACTACTAGTCAAAGTAAAACTAAACTAAGCCACAATGGTCCCTTCCATAAAAGGTATCTGGCAGGTCTGTACCCCATCCACATGGTCGCCAGCGGGGAACATAGTTTTAACATTGGACGCTATGAAAAGACATTCAATGATCTTCTTCTCAGAAACGACCAGTCCAATAGTAACCAAACTAAGCCACAATAGTCCTTATGTAGCCCCATCCAAAAAATGTATCTGGTGGGTCCGTACCTCTTCCAAGATGGCCACCATCTGGAACATAGTTTTTGCATTGGCCCTATTGATTTTAAGGGGAACCTCTGCCCAAATTTTTGAATTTTTATTTGAAATGTGGTCTGAATGTTTTAATTTCAGCAATATGCAACTTCGTCCCCAGTGCATATACGAAAACAGATATCACTAGCTTCGAGGAAATACTAAAGAAATGCACAGAAAAAAGTTAAAGGGTTATTGAGTGAAATTTTTCATTTGATTATTCCATAATAACACAAATAAAAAATGATGTTTTGTCATAAGCCCGATTTACATGTACAGTTTTACACTAAAAGTCACATTCCGATTGTACACACAATGTTCGCTGGCACTATATATATAAGGAAGTCTGGATTTCTCTTAATATAAGCTTTCAGTGGTATGCTGTTTTCAAATTGTATAAGGTGCCGAACGGGCCAAAATGGAAATGTGCAAACTGTCATAAATTTAATTTTCCATAGGGCTTTAGTGAATTATTCTCAAGATAAGTTCAGAGTTATGCGCTGGCAAATGTAACAATATCTCTTAAGGATCAACCATTTTTAAAGGGGGATGGAATGAACATCTGATCCTTGTTGATATTTTTCTCGTGTAATCTTGACTATTTTTATCTAACTGGAAGCCATCTTCTCTTTTTTTTTGTCCATGCTAAATATTTTGCTTCATATATGTCATCCTATTTTTGCAGCTTTCTCATGTCCTGACCTAGATTTTTTTTTTTCGGAATTTCTTTCAAGCCATCTCGCCCATAAAATCAAATGAGCGCTCCCTCTAACAAACATCACAAAAAGCAAAGTAAGTGAGAACCGAACCGTCAGTCCAAAACGAACAATCCAAGGACAAAGGCAACGTCGGAAAACAAAGAAACAAAGACACAACATGAGCACGACACACTCACATACAAAAATGAACAACACGGACCCAATAAAAAAACCAAGGGTGAGATCAGGTGCAACGGTAGAATAAGCATCTCCTGCTTCTTATAAGACACCCGCCGTGTTGTACATTTCAATTCCGGTAGTAAAGTTAAATCCAATAGAGGACAAACAAACTTTAGTTGCAAAAAGAAAGATCCGTCGTCATCTGGTAAACAGATATCCCATAGCGGTCCACAAGATCGTGATGTCGACTGTAAAACTTCTGTAGTGATGACCTCAAGTTATGGGCAAGTAACCTTTGCTTAAGTAGCCTATTTGTAAGCAACCGAACCCTATCAACGTAGTCACTGTATCAACCACAGGCCCTTAAGTACCGAATGAGTTGAGAAATGTAAACTCCATATTATGTTGGTGCAAAGAAAAGGGAAGTTGACTATTGGAAAAGTGAAGTCATCGCGTTTGTCATACAGCCTAGTTTGTAGTGTACCCCTGGACGTCAAATATTTTCATCAATAGACGGAGGATGATAAACACAAATAACAAGTCATATTCAATGCCAATAAATTGATGGAATTTTGTGATCACAGACGCGCATTATGGCACATTTTCCGCATCATGATTACAAATAAATTGACAGGACAATAAACATACATGTAACAATGTTTGATAAAATTTATCACAGACCTATTAATTGACCACTGATGGCTTCAATGTATGGGTGTATAACATTTGCGCCGATTAAAAAAAAAAAAATTTCTTCTTTTGAGCCGATTAAATTTTTTTTAATTGTGCCATTTTTTTTTAAATGATACAATTTATCAACTACATGTGCAATGCAATAATGGTAAGTATTTTGGTAATATCTGGAAATAAACCGGTGTTAATATAAAGAAAATAAAGTAATTAGTATTTTCTCGGCATTTTTTCTACGTTGGACATACCAGACATCGACGCAAAATGGACACTGGAGGTTTCAAATTTTATCTGACGAAAAAACGGATAAAGTGATACAAAGGAATGACAAATGACATCCATCACACAAAGTTGATTGAAAATCAGTATAATAAAAATTTAAAAATTACACGGCTAAACATGTATATGCTGTTCGTATAGTAACGTTAGAATCCTTCTTTTCCCGGAGTATTAAAGGAAAAATGAAAAATTCTTCGCAAAAAAAATAAAGCAGACCAATAATAATACATCAAATACAAATAATAATCTTTATGCATAAATCAAATAAAAAAATAATATTCGATTTTCAATTTTCAATGATTTACGATTATGCAAAAGAGGTAACCGTAAAACAAAATTCGCACCAATATGCGTAACGTCAAGAGACTTTGTCTCATGTACATTTACTCCATTTCCTTTCATTGTTGATTTGAAATAAGAACAAATACAAACAATGTATGATAAGGCAAATGGATTAAAATCTGACTCGCGAAATTGCGGCTTTTAAAGGAATACTTCCGGTCTGAATTGTTTCCGACCTGGCGTTAATCAAATAGAAGTTTCGTCATAATATTTGTTTCAAATGGGTGATATATCAAAGAACAATTTCTCACCGGAACAAGCAAATTTTAGTGTTTCTTCCTAATGCTACAAATTGAGTATATTTGTTCCAAATGGCGAAAATAATAAGACAATGTTCATGATATTTCTTCCAAACGCAAATTCTGCTTGTAAAGAAGCGATTCAAAATATACAATTACAAGAAATATGGCTCTTAAATACAGTTTAAGAGCGAAAATTGCATAAAACGAATTTAAATTTTGTAGAAGTATATTGAATTTTGCATGAATATCACCCCGGCATTCATACTTGACACAGTACAGGTGGGAAGTTACAAGACAAATAAAAAAAAACAAACAAAACAAAACAAACAAACAAAAACAAAAACAAAACAAACAAACAAAACAATAAAAAAATAAGGATAAAATCGAAAAATAGGATAAAAATCCGTTTGAATCTATATTTTAGTCGTGTTTTAGCTACATAACAATATTCTTTTTATTGTCTTATCGAAAGCAGAAAAAGAATATCAGCTAACAACCATGTTTTTCTAAAATATATTTTAATTTACCTGATTTACTTGCGGCGACAGAGATCAAATGTTTCATAGGTTACGTTCTTTTAAAAAACGTCACGCCGAAGAATAAAACTTCAGTTAACCCCTCATGGAACGACGACGCCGCCTATCGGGAAAAGTGGTGAATGATTCCCATTTCGTCGGACCAGCAAAACTGTCGGTCAGGTCCGTAGGACCGGCGAATTTCGCCAAGACTGCATTCATGAGATAAATGGACCCAAAAGGGGTGAATTTCAAAAAATTTAATTTTTTATTCTAAATTTGTCAAATCTTTATTTTTCATCGGATTTCGATGGGATTTTTTTCTTTGGATTCCTCTTGATCTAAGCTTTCAGTTGTATGCAAACGGATTTGGCATGGCTCTTACCGTTTCTGAGCTACAAAGGGTCAAAGGGGCCAAAATTGCATTTTTAGCTCATCTGACCCTTTTGCCATCACTTGGCGTCCGTCGTCTGTCCGTCGGTCGTAAACTTTTTCAAAAATCTTCTCCTTTGAAACCACGGAATCAATTTTAACTAAACTTGGCTTGAATCATGACCAGGGTATCCTCTTTCAAAATAATATCCAATGAGTCCGAGGACCAAACAACATGGCTGCTGTTACTAAAAATAGCACATAGGGGGTAAATTGCTGTTTATGGCAAACTCGAAAACCGTTACAGATATCAAAAATCTGACACGCGATAAAAGTGATCAGCATGGCAAGATCTACCCGCCCTGCAATTTTGAAGAATATCTGATTACCAGTTTTGGAGTTATTTCCCCTTTTCCGGAAGTTTTTCAAAATTTTAATATTTTTTATTTTTTATCAAAGAAACTACAGCAGATAGAGGTCAACAAAATTGCAAAAATGTTCAGCATATCAAGATCTATCCTCCCTGAAATTTTGGAGAAAATCCAAAAACCCTTGTAGGAGTTATGAAGTTATTGCACTTTTTTCACAGAATTTTCAAAATTTTCATATTTTTCGTCTTTTATTTCCAAAACTATAGAAGATGAAGGTTAAGTGTAAATTGATAAAATGTTTGCCATGCTGTGGTGACTTCAAAAGTGGTGTTGAAAATCGATCGTTGACCGCCATTTTCAAAATGGCCGCCAAAAAGGTGGGAAAATTCAACATTGTTCAATTTCAATAAAATTTGGTTTCCAAATAGATATTGATGTATGATGTTGCGACTTCAAAACCAGTGTTGAAAATTGTTCATTGAAGGCCATTTTCAAAATTGCCGCCAAAAAAGGCGGGAAAATTCAACATTGTCCGATTTCAATGAAATTTGGTTTCCAAATAGATATTGATGTTGTGTCTTCAAAACTGATGTTGAAAATTGTCATTGCCCGCCACTTACAAAATGATGTTTTGACTTCAAAACTGGTGTCGAAAGTGGTCCTTAGCAAGAATGCTTTTTGTCAAAAAAGCCAAACAAAGAACTTTAGTAAAACATGATAAGACTTTTAAATACAGTTCAAGATATTGGTGGTGTTCCAGCTACCAAAGTTTTAGTGACTGAAGTTCAATTGTATTTAACTTACAATGTAAGCTTGATTGTTGTATTGTGCTTCATAGTTTTCTTCACAATATAAGAAATATGTTTAACCTAGATTATAAAGGGGAACACCTGCCAAAATTTTATGGAAAGGGCGACTTGGAATGTTTTGATTTCAGCAATATGCATTATTTGAATTATTAGGGGAACCCCTGCCCATTTTTTTTTGAATGATGGTCTGAAATGGGTTGTAATGGATAGTGGGGCTTTAAATTACCGTGGAAATTGCTGAATCTACTTGCCCAATTGGAGCCATACTTGGTGACAACTGTACATAGTGGGTACCTATCGCAGAATGTGTCTGGTAAGTCTGCATGTATTCCAAGATGGCCGCCTGTGGGGGACATAGTTTAACATTGGACACTATGGGAAAACACATTCAAAGACATTCTCTGAAACTACTTGGTCAGTTGGATAAAACTTGGTCACAATAGGCCTCTTCTTAAAAATTTTTGTCTGACAAGTCTGCACCTCATCCAAGATGGCCGCCAGCGGGGACCATTGTGCAACATTGGACCCTCTGGGGAAAATATGTTCAAAGATTTTCTCCTATTAAACTTCTAGAAAATGAGACACTTTAACATTGGGTTAATTTGGGCTGCAGTTTATGCCAGTCATGAACCAGGTGAACTATACAGGCTCTTGAGAGCCTCTAATTAGCTCACCTGTCTAATGCCAGGGTGAGCTTTTGCTATCACTTTGCGTCCGTCGTCCGTCCATCGTCATTCCTGCTTAATTTTTCATTCAAAGATCTTCTCCTCTGAAACTACTGGGCCAATTGGAACAAAACTTGGCCACAATAGTCTTTGGGTAGTCCCTTCCAAAAAAGCTGTTTTTCAGGTCCGCGCGATATCCAAGATGGCCGCCAGCGGGGAACATAGTTTAAACATTGGACCCTATAATAAAACACATTCAAAGATCTTCTTCTCTGAAACTACCGAGCCAATTGGCACCAAACTTGGCCATAATAGTCTTTGGGTGGTCCCTTACAAAAAAGCTGTTTTTCAGGTCCGCACGATATCCAAGATGGCCGCGAGCGGGGAACATATTTATACGACCGCAAAAAAAAATTTGAGGTCGTATATTGGTATGATACTGGTGGCGTCGTCGGCGTCTGTGGACACTTCATTTCCGTGTGATAACTTAAGTTCTAGTTGAGCAATCCTTATGAAATTTTATCATAATGTTCCTTGGCACAAAAGGAAGGCTGGGATTGGTTTTGGGTATACTGGCCCCGCCCGTTTTTAAGTAAAGGGCCAAAAAGGGCCAAATTGGGTGTTTTCGTATATTGGACTGTAGAATATTTATTATTTATCGGATTTTGATGGGGTTTCTTTCCTTGTACTCCTGAGAAAATTTCTAATCTGTAGTATGTCAACGGATTTCATGTCGCATGTACCGTTCATGAAATAAATGGGCCCCAAAGGGGGCGAATCTCAAAAATTTTATTTTTCATATTTTTAGTCCGATTTTAATGCAGTTTTTTGCAATGGATTTCTTATGTAAAGCTAACTAGTACAGCACCATCAAATTTTGGATAACTTTTTTCCTTTCCGAGTAATTAGGTTCCAAAGGGGGCCAAAATTGCAAATGTACAGATTACTTAAAATTGTTATTAAGGCAGGTTTCTCTGCCTTCTAGGGGTTGAGTAAAGCCATCTTGAAAACGACACACCAGTTATAAAAGCACCAAAAAAAATAATCCATTCATATGGCGATTGATACAGTGTCCATTTCATGATCAGCTGTGCCGTTTTGTGTGTTTATTGTATTTATTAGATATTTGATAAAAGATACAATGTTTTTATAATCCCAGGGGACTTTATTTGACATTCGAAATTTATGATTCGGTTCATTCATAAAAGTTCGTGTAGTGCGCTATAATTTTCAAAGTTTTTGTGAATTGAAATCTATAGTAACTGCTACTACCACTGTTGTAACTCGTAATGCTGCATGTATCTCTTTTATATGACTTTGAACTTTTTATTTTTTATAATTACATCTTCTCTACTTAAAATTAGGTTCAAGTATTCCCCAATCAATCAAACCGCAGCGTCGTTCTCTTTTTTGTTTTGTTTATATGACCCGACAAGTGGCGCGTTGTTTTGTTATTATTACAGATGCGCGCGCAATGGAGGGCCATACTTAATTACGCCTGCATGGGGGTTTCTGCATGGCATACGCCGTCGTAAATAAGTTTCAAAATAATCCGAAGTTACTTTATGGAACATATTATCTGGCCTTCCAATACATTTATATTTAGAATTTATGGTTCAACTCTATCGCAAAAAGAAGAAGAAGGTTTAAACTTTATCGTCTCGTACAAACTTAATAGTGACCACGTGTTGACAGGCGTAATCAAGTACAAGTAAATGGCTGTGGTTCGTGATGATATAATCTTCTCGATCTGACTTGTTACAACTGGAGGAAAAGCTCGCTTGCTGAATTTTAATCACTTGCAGCGATTCCTGTTTTTGTAGTAATTCATTTTGCACCGATCATTCAGAATGTGGCGAAACACAGAGATGGAAATGATGCATGAAGAAACCAAATCAAGATGTTGTGCATCACTGTCATGTTCAAAGGTAAATCGTACCCAGGTGTTGCTAGAGTTGAAAACTGTTTACTATCTATAGCTTTCATATCCTTCAATTCATACTGGAATGATTATTTGTTTGTTGATGTTTCTCCGATAGTCCTGAGCCGAGGGTGCTTCGATAGCACCAACGCCCCTTTGGCTCGATTTGTTTTAATAGGTCTCTTGGGTGTTCGAGCCATCAAAGTTCCATTGTATATACATATATACATAATTATTTCACAGAAGTTCGATTTTAAGTTACCAAAAGCACTTCAGCGCTCAGTGCTTTGATACAACAGAAAAAAAACTGATATAGATTTTAAAAAATGCATATATGCAATACACAGAAACCTGCCTTGACAGCATTTCATGCTTTGATTTTTTTATCGGATTTCGATGGGATTTTTTGCTTTAAATTCCTTTTATTGTAAGCTTACAGTAGTATGCTAACAGATTTGGCATATCTCTTACCGTTTCCGACCTATAAGGGATCAAAGGGGCCACAATTGCTAATTTTCAAAATATGTAAAATATTTATTTTCCATCGGATTTCGATAGGATTTTTTTCTTTTGATTCCTCTTGTTGTTAGCTTTCAGTGGTATGCCAATATGTTTGGCGTATCACTTAGCGTTTACGAGCTATTAGGGGTCAAAGGTACCAAAATTTGCTTTTTATACGACCGCAAAAATTTTGTGGTCGTATTGTGGTATGGCGCTGGCGTCGGCGTCGGCGTCGGCGTCGGCGTTGGCGTCGGCGTCGGCGTCTGTGGACAGCATAACTTTAGTTCTAGTGAACGGATTGTTATCAAATTTTAGTATGATGTTTGTTGGCACAAGCTTAAGCCCGGGTTTTAATTTCGCGTTCCCTGCCCAACCCGTT
>MJUU01048816.1:6368-18047 GCA_002080025.1 Modiolus philippinarum
GGAATTAAATGAGCAATCTTTGTAAAGGACCATTAGTACATCATTCCTGTAAAGTTTGGTAGAATTTGCTTCAGTGGTTTCAGAGGAGAAGATGAAAATGTGACATTCCCATAGGGTACAATGTAAAACCTAGGTTCAGCCCTGGCAGCCATGTTCTGCGCTGGTGGCCATGTTTTTTATCAAATCAGAACGAAATGAGCAATCTTTGTAAAGGACCGTTAATACATCATTCCTGTAAAGTTTGGTTGAATTTTTGCTTCAGCAGTTTCAGAGCAGAAGATGAAAATGTGATTTTTCCCACAGGGTCCATGTAAAACATTAGTTCTGCTCTGGCTCCCATGTTTTTTTCGGATCATAAAGAAATGAGCAATCTTTGTTAAGGACCTTAAGTATATCATTCCAGTAAAGTTTGGTTGAATTTGCTTCAGAGCAGAAGATGAAAAAGTGATTTTCCCATAGGGTCCAATGTTTAACCTAAGTTCGGCCCTGGCAGCCATGTTTTTTATCGGATCGGAACGAAATGAGCAATCATTGTTAAGAACCTTTAGTACATCATTCCTGTAAAGTTTGGCTGAATTTGCTTCAGTGGTATCAGAGCAGAAGATGAAAATGTGATTTTCCCATAGGGTCCAATGTTAAACTATGTTCCGTGCTGGCGGCCATGTTTTTTGTCGGAACGGAACGAAATGAGCATTGTTGTAAAGGACCTTAAGTACATCATTCCTGCAAAGTTTGGTTGAATTTGCTTCAGTGGTTTCAGAGCAGGAGATGAAAATGTGAATTTTTCCATAGGGTCCAATGTTAAACTATGTTAAACCTAAGTTCCGCGCTGGCGGCCATGTTTTTTGTCGGATCGGAACGAAATGAGCAATCTTTGTAAAGGACCTTCCATACATCATTCCTGTAAAGTTTGGTTGAATTTGCTTCAATGGTTTCAGAGGAGAAATTGAAAATGTGAAAAGTTTAACGGACTGTCGGACGGACGCTAAGTGATGGCAATAGCTCGCACTGACCCTTTTGGTCAGGTGAGCTAAAAATGAAAAATTAGTGAAGACGTCACTGCAAAATCTTCAGTAATAATCAGAAAACCAACACCACACGGCAAACTATCCGAGTCCCAAAATATTGCTCTGCATTAATGACATGGAGAGTTCAGGTTTTAATTTTCTCTTTTATTCTGTATATAAATAAAGATAATATTACATCAATTTTACACAACAATTAGAATAACTAAAATTGTGGTTGATATTTTCTGAACAAATACTCACAAACAAAATGTATAATTTGTGTCTATTTGTTACGATATAGATGGAACATGCATAATGGGGAATTGTCAACTCTGAAATATCACAGAAATACTTGTACAAGAAACAAGCACCTGAAACTAATTGGATCATGCTGATTGATTTATTGATGTCTGGCTAAGAAGATACATATTATCTAAATTGCTTATATTTATCTAATTTTCTAGACAAAACTTAACTAAACTGGACCATGAGAAGTAATATCCTACTGAATATGGGAGGTAACTCGGCCAAAACTGTAAATTCGCTTTGTATGAGCGTTTTTCTTTTGTTTAAACTGGCATTTATATATTTTGTTTACCAAGAAAAGTCATAATTTTATTCAAATTTATACTTATTATATTTAATAATGAAGAATTTTAAAAACCATTTTAAGAATACGAACTTCTTATATTTTCAACAAAAAGAATTTTATTAATCATAACATTTTCAAAATGTTGATATTTGAAAAGGAATGTAAAATGAAAATTCAGTCCCCCCACCTTAAACTGCCTCAATGATATATGATTTAAACTACAAATCTAACAAACTTGACTAGAACTAGACAGAACTAGAAAAAATATCTGTACCAGCCAATAATTTGATGATTTTGTGAAGTATAGACAAATGGTACAAGTAAAATGATTTACAGACTTACATAAGACTATTTTGTGTTTTACATATAGATTGCACCAATAAACTTATTTCAAAAAACTTCACAAACATATAGAACAAAAAAATACACATTCATGGAACATTATAACTTGCACACACTAACTAGTTCTGTAAATTTTTAAGTCTTTTTCATCATCTTTATAAGTGGAGATAATTTTACAACACCCACATGAAGAGATTATTTCATACCCCTCACTTTATACTTTGACAAAGTGCTTCTGTACCCCTTATTTTGCCATGATTCTACTGCAAAGATTTCACATGTGAGTTGGTTCAAAATGTAAAATTTATGTGATCCCAATTCATTCTGTTGTTGTGGCAATATTGATCTGCAACTCTATTGGGGGCAAACTTGGGCGATTTTATGTACAATAAACAAATTTTCATCAACAAAAAAAGAAAAGATAACAATCAACTTGAAGCTTTTTCTGTCAGAGATTCCAATACTTTCTCTATTCCTTCCAATACCCGTGTTTCTTCTGTTAATTCTTTTGGTTGGTCAGTCTGTAAAAAAGGGAAAAAACTTGTTAACAGACACACACACAAAAATGCTCACAATCCCCTTTATCCCTTTCTTCCTACAAAATAAAGAATATAGCCTCTAAATACATGTACACTTTAAAACGGTAATGAGAAGCTGCCATCAGCATGTTTACAATAATGAAGAAATAATTCCGGACAGCTGGTAATTTATTGGTTAACAATTATCTCCTGTAATATTTTACCTTGCATGTAGCAAAGAAAAACAAGAGGCTCTCAAGAGCCTGTATCGCTCACATGGGCCACGGCTGACATGTTTTAAGGGCATTATTTTCAAATTTGTTAATATACATTGATATTATATTATCATAAGTTGAACTATGTTCCAGACTAGCAGCTATTTTGGATGGGGTGCAGTTCTACTGTCACCTTTCTTGAAGGGGCCATCTAAGGACCATTGAATCTAATTTTGGTTCCAATTGGCTAAATATTTTCAGAGGAGAAGATCTTTAAATGCTGTCTGGTAGGTTTCCGATAGGTTTCAAGGTTAAACTGTGTTCCCCACTGGGGCCATCTTGAATGTGATGCATACAAGCCAGGCAAATTTTTTAAATGGGAACAACTATGGCCCATTGTGACCAAGTATATTTTTATTATTGGCCAAGTAATTTCACAGAAGATCTTTTAATGTTTTCCTAAAGGGTCCAATATTAAATCTATGTTCCCTGCTGGTAACCATCTTGCATAAAGACAACTTTTTTGCAAGGGGCAACCTATAGACTGTTGTGGCCAAGTTTGGTTCCAATTGGCTCAGCAGTTTCAGAGGAGAAGATCTTTGAAAGTGTTTTCCCATAGGGTCCAATGTTGAAACTATGTTCCCCACTGGCAGACATCTTGGATAAAGCGCACACCTGAAAAACAACTCTTTTGCAAGGAGCAATCTATAAACTATTTTGGCCAAGTTTAGAACCGATTGGCCCAGTAGTTTCAGAGGAGAAGATCTTTGAATGTCTTTTCCCATAGGGTCCAATGTTAAAACTATGATCCCCGCTGGTGGCCATCTTGGATATAGGGCAGATCTGAAAAACAACTTTTTTGCAGGAAACCATCTAAGGACTACTGTGGCCAAGTTTGGTTTCAACTGGCCCAGTAGTTTTAGAGGGGAAGATCTTTGAAGGTCTTTTCCCATAGGGTCCAATGTTAAAACTATGATCCCCTCTAGCGGCCATCTTGGATATAGAGCGGATCTGAAAAACATCTTTTTTGCAGGGGACCATCTAAGGACTATTGTGACCAAGTTTGGTTTCAATTGGCCCAGTAGTTTCAGTGGAGAAGATTTTTGAATGTGTTTTCCCATAGGGTCCAATGTTAAAACTATAATCCCTGCTGGCTGCCATCTTGGATATAGCGCTGATCTGAAAAACAATTTTTTGCAGGGGACCACCCAAGGACTATTATGGCCAAGTTTGGTTTCAATTGGATGAGTAGCTTCTGAGGAAAAGATCTTTGAATTTCTTTTCCCATAGGGTCCAATGTTAAAACTATGGTCCCTGCTGGTGGCCATCTTGGATATAGCGCGGATCTGAAAAAAACAAGTTTTTTGCAGGGGACAATCTAAGGACTACTGTGACCAAGTTTGGTTTCAATTGGCCCAGTAGTTTCAGTGGAGAAGATTTTTTAATGTGTTTTCCCATAGTGTCCAATGTTAACTGACAGCCATCTTGGATATAGCACAGATCTGGAAAACAATTTTTTTGCAGGGGACCACCCAAGGACTATTGTGGCCAAGTTTGGTTTCAATTGGTCCAGTAGTTTCAGTGGAGAAGATCTTTGAATGTGTTTCCCATAGAGTCCAATGTTAAAACTATGATCCCCGCTGGCAGCCATCTTGGATATAGGGCTGATCTGAAAAAACTACTTTTTTGCAGGGGACCATCTAAGGACTATTGCGGCCAAGTTTGGTTTCAATTGGCCCGGTAGTTTCAGTGGAGAAGATTTTTTAATGTGTTTTCCCATAGGGTCCAATGTTAAAACTATGATCCCGCTGGTGGCCATCTTGGATATAGCGCTGATTTGAAAAGCAATTTTTTTGCAGGGGACCATCTAAGGACAATTGTGGCCAAGTTTGGTTTCAATTGGCCCAGTTGTTTCTTTGAATGTCTTTTCCCATACGGTCCAATGTTAAAACTATGGTCCCCGCTGGTGGCCATCTTGGATATAGCGAGGATCTGAAAAGCAACTTTTTTGCAGGGGACCATCTAAGGACTACTGTGGCCAAGTTTGGTTTCAATTGGCCCAGTAGTTTCAGTGGAGAAGATTTTTTAATGTGTTTTCCCATAGGGTCCAATGTTAAAACTATGATCCCGCTGGCGGCCATCTAGGATATAGCGCTGATCTGAAAAGCAACTTTTTTGCAGGGGACCACCCAAGGACTATTGTGGCCAAGTTTGGTTTCAATTGGCCAAGTAGTTTCAGAGGAGAAGATCTTTGAAAGTGTTTTCCCATAGGGTCCAATGTTAAAACTATGATCCCCGCTGGCGGCCATCTTGGATATAGAGCGGATCTGAAAAACAACTTCTTTGCAGGGGACCATCTAAGGACTATTGTGGCCAAGTTTGGTTTCAATTGGCCAATTAGTTTCAGAGTAGAAGATCGTTGAAAGTGTTTTCCCAAAGGGTCCAATGTTAAAACTATGATCCCCGCTGGGGGCCATGTTGGATATAGCTCGGATCTGAAAAACAACTCGTTTGCAGGGGACCATCTAAGGACTATTGTGGCCAAGTTTGGCTTCAATTTGCTCAGTAGTTTCAGAGAAGAAGATCTTTGAATGAAAAGTTTACGCTGGACGGACGACGGACGGATGGATGACGGACGAAAAGTGATGGCAAAAGCTCACCCTGGCTAAAAAAAACAAACAAAATTAATTGGCAGCAATACATTATTTTAATGCAGCACTTATATAAAAAAGTTTTGATTGGTCAATACTGACTATCAATCACACTATCTACATACCGGAGACAAAATAGGTTCCCTGTTTAGTTTGACTCCTTGTGACTCCTTGTATGGATACAAATCAACAAAAGAAAAATAAAGCATGAAATGGTTTGATTGCAATACAGTACATTTTAATATCCAAGGTCCACTATCTTAATTTGATGGCAATGATATTCATTTACAGGTTCTGCTTTATATGTCACCCATAAACTGCATTTTTCACCATCAAACCAACCAGTGGCATACATGGATGATAAAATAATGTACTATTACTTCTTAACTGACATCAAGCTGCTGCTTGACTTGAATTTTCTGGATTGGGGTATGGAGTAAATGAACATGAGACAAAGTCTCTACAAATACATGGCAAAAGCAAGCAATGGGACAACACTTTTATTGTTGTTCTTCATTTTCTAGTCACGTTTTAAGAAAATGAATTATGAAGAATGATAACATGGATGATAAAAAAGAATCTTTTGTTCTTGGATTTGGTCAATCAAATCTTTTTTTTGCAACCATTTAGTAGACAAATTACCTGATATCTTTCTTTGAGTTGATGTGCAGCCCATGCAGCATATTTTATGTTGTTCTGTTTTTCTTTATGGTTTCCTTTTGAAAATGATACAGCTAAATTACTGGATGTCTGAAATTATACAGTGAAGTTACTACATGTCTAAAATGATGCAGTTAAGTTACTTGATGTCTGAAATAATACAGCTAAGTAACTTGATGTCTGAAATGATATAGTTACTGTAAACCGGGAAATTTTCGCTCCGTCTTTATTTCGCGTTAAATGGACAGAATTTTAGTTCACGCAGTTTTAATTTCGCGCTGCAAAATTGTTGACCATTGACTTCAATAATAGACAAGTATATTCGCGCCGTTTTATTTTCGCGCTTCTATTCCAAACGTCAAAATCACAAAAAATTCCCGGTTTACAGTATCTGAAATGTTACAGTTGAGTCACTTGATGTATGATAAGATTCAGTTAAGTCACTTGATGTCTGAAAAGATACAGTTAAGTCACTTGATGTCTGAAAAGATACAGTTAAGTCACTTGATGTCTGAAAAGATACAGTTAAGTCACTGGATTTCTGAAATGATACAGTTAAGTCAACTGATGTCTGAAAAGATACAGTTAAGTCAATTGATGTCTGAAAAGATACAGTAAAGTCACTGGATGTCTGAAAAGATACAGTTAAGTCAATTGATGTCTGAAAAGATACAGTAAGGTCACTTGATGTCTGAAAAGATACAGTTAAGTCACTTGATGTCTGAAATGATACAGTTAAGTCACTTGTTGCCTGAAATAATACAGTTAAGTCACTGGATGTCTGAAATGATACAGTTAAGTCACTAGATGTCTAAAATTATATAGTTAAGTCACTTTGTGTCTGAATTGATGCAGCTAAGCTACTGATATATGGTACAACTGAGTTACTGGATGTCTGAAATGTTACAGCTAAGTCACTAAATGTCTAAAATTATATAGTTAAGTCATTTTGTGTCTGAAATGATGCAGCTAAGCTACTGATATGTGATACAACTGAGTTACTGGATGACTGAAATGATACAGCTAAGTTACTGGATGTCTGAAATGATACAGCTAAATTACTTGATGTCTGAAATGATACAGTTACGTCACTTGGTGTCTGAAATGATACAGCTAAATTTCTGGATGTCTGAAATGATACAGTTAAGTAACTTGATGTATGATAAGATACAGTTAAGTCACTTGATGTCTGAAATGATACAGTTAAGTCAATTGGTGTCTGAAATTATACAGTCAAGTCAGTTGGTGTCTGAAATGATAAAGTTAAGTCACTTGATGCCTGAAACGATACAGTTAAGTCACTCGCTGTCTGAAAACATACAGTTAAGCCACTTCATGTTTGAAATGATACAGTTAAGTTACTTGATGTCTGAAATGATACAATGAAGTCACTTGATGTCTGAAATGATACAGTGAAGTCACTTGATGTCTGAAAAGATACAGTTAAGTCAGTTGGAGTCTGAAATGACATAGCTAAGCTACTGATATATGATGCAGCTAAGTTACTGGATGTTTGAAATGATACAGCAAGTTACTGGATATCTGAAATGATACAGTTAAGTCACTGGATGTCTAAAATGATACAGTTAAGTCACTTGATGTCTGAAATGATACAGTTAAGTCACATGTCTGAAAAGATACAATTAAGTCACTTGATGTCTGAAATGATACAATGAAGTCACTTGATGTCTAAAATGATACAATGAAGTCACTTGATGTCTGAAATAATACAGTAAATTTACTTGATGTCTGAAATGATACAGTTAAGTTACTTGATGTCTGAAATGATTCTAAGACTGACAAAATAAGTGTTATAGAGTACCTACCAAAAAGAATCCATATAAGGCCCTGACATTTTTAGGATTTAATTTCAAAGCTTGAGCGTAATATGATCTTGCCATCTGCATACTCTCTTGGTCTCCCATGGTGTATTTAATCTAAAAAAACATACATGTATTACAAATGCAGTTGTATTTTTTTCAAAACACAGAATTCACATATTTATTGAAATATATGTATATAAGAATATTTTTTATCATACTAGTCTTGATGACAATGTAAGGGGGAAACGATTCCCTGTATGTACCAAAATCACGGTATTTTTGGTGACAGTTCGGTTTACCATATTGGAAAGGCCCCCTACGATACGAACGATACAGCTCTAATTACATGTGCAATGAAAAAAAATTATTATCTGCCTTCTTTTGGAAGCCTTTTTTTCTACTGCAAAATAAAAAAAAAACTTTATGTATTTAGAATAGATCATTCAATTTATTCTGATTAATTAATCTCCTGAGTTTTCCACGACACCATAAGCGACTTCAGTTTTAATGTTGGCGGAGTTGTATGGACAAAATAATTGCAAAATGTATCGCAATATGTATTGTAATGCAGGTAGAATATCACAATACATATCGTTTGCCCAAAAGGTGTATCCTTACACCCCTATGACAATGACTAATATAATGTTAATTTCTATGGGTATTCACATACCAAGAAGTCTAGAATTCTGATGTTGGCCTAAAAAAACATAGGTATTAATCAAGGATTACAAAGTTCGCCTCGTTATGGCACATTGTCACAGCAACCCAATTTTGCCTGGATGCTGACATACTACCAAAGATGCATGCACAAGCAAGGTAAGGTGATCCTACCCAATACAGTGACTGAGATCTGAACTTGGATATAAACTTGAATTTAAGCCAGTCAAGCAGAATATATAGGTCAAAGTGACTTACTTTTGCCTGGATGCTGACCTACCATCAGAAAGTTATGCATATGCAATGTAAGATGTTCCTGCCATGTACAGTGACTGAGATCTGAACTCAGACGTAATCTTGAATGTAAGTCACTCAAGTGGAATATATAAGTCAAAGTAACCCAATTTGCCTGGATGCTGACAAACTTTCAGAGATGCATGCATATGCAAGGTTAGATGATCCTACTATGTCCAGTGACTGAGATCTGAACTCGGACATAAACTTGAATGTAAGTCACTCAAGAAGAAAATATAGGTCATAGTGACCTAATTTTTCCTGGATCATGACCTAACATCAGAGATGCATGCATGTGCTCCTACCATGTACAGTAATTGAGATCTGAACTCAGACATAAACTTGAATGTAGGTCACTCAAGCGGAAAATGTAGGTCAAAGTGACCCAATTTTGTCTGGATGCTGACTAACCATCAGAGATGCATTGTCATGCAAGGTTAGATGATCCTACCATGTACAGTGACTGAGATCTGAACTCGGACGTAAACTTGAATGTAAGTCACACAAGCGGAAAATATAGGTCATAGTGACCCAATTTTGACTGGATGCTGACCTACCATCAGAGATGCATGCATGTGCAAGGTTAGATGATCCTACCAAATACAGTGACTGAGATCTGAACTCGGACGTAAACTTAAATGTAAGTCACTCGAGTGGAAAATATAGGTCATAGTGACCCAATTTTGCCTGGATGCTGACCTACCATCAGAGATGCATGCATGTGCATGGTTAGATGAAATTACCATGTACAGTGACTGAGATCTGAACTTGGACATAAACTTGAATGTTAGTCACTCAAGTGGAAAATATAGGTCATAGCAACCCAATTTTGCCTGGATGCTGACCTACCATCAGAGATGCATGCATGTGCAAGGCTAGATGATCCTACCATGTACAGTGACTGAGATCTGAACTCGGATGTTAACTTGAATGTAAGTCACTCAAGCAGAAAATGTAGGTCAAAGTGACACAATTTTGCCTCGATGCTGACCTACCATCAGAGATGCATGCATATGCACAGTTACATGTAGATGATCACACTATGTATAGTTACTGAGATATCACCTTTGATGTAAATCGAAATGCAAGCCACTCAAGCAGAAAATATAGATCAGAGAGACCTAATTTTGTTGGAGGCTGTGAGATAGCCCAAGATGCACCTGCATGCAAAGTTTGATGACCCTGCATAGTTACTAAGATATATACCTAAATGTGGATGAAGACGCAGACGCGAGGGGTACTTCAATAGTCCTCCTAAACTTCGTTGAGGCGAACTAAAAATTGTACATGAATATCTGTTGTTGTCATTGTAACAAAAGATTTCAAAAGCTAAAAGTTCAAAACCCCGAGATATGAATTATACACCTATGTGTCGTCATGTTACATTCCTCAAATAGACTGAATTCATCCCTCTTTTATCAATTAAGTCTGTCATCTCTATGCCTAGTCTACTTCCCAAGTATGTTGTACCAAGTCAGGAATATGTTGGTCATTGGCTTGCCCTTGTCTTCTTATAAAATTTTAGTTTCTTGATATTTGGGTTATTGGATGTGGTTTGCTTCCATTGATTTGTTCACTTTTTTACATTATGGGGCCATTTAGGGCTTGCTATATGGTGTGAGGTTCCTCACTGTGTTAAAGACCATACAGTGACCCCTAGATGCTTTGTTTTGAGTTGTTTTAACCGGAGATGGGATGTTGTCTTCTTGACATTTACCCCATTTTTTTTTCTTTTTCATAAAATTCATAACCTTGAACTTGTCTCATATATGGGCTCAGTGACATAAAATGACAATCAATCAATCAATGTATTTTTGTGTCTGTAATTTGTCACAGACTATACAGTATACTGTAGCACATATCTTACTTTCTCATGTGCTATTGGTCGTGATTAAGGTATAAACACAATCATATTAGCTTTTGCTTACAATTCATGTTTGTTTTCTCCAATGCACTTAAATGGACAGTGAAATTTATGCATAGGTATATTTCATGCAAGTTTTTTAACCGTGAACATAACAAAAATTAAATATGCGAACAAAAAATCTGCATCTTTTGAATAATTCATGGTTTGTTAAAATTTTGCTAATGTCTGTTAAGCAGTATACATCCTTTGGGAAGTATAAAACTTTAAATCATAAGAAATGTATTAGCTGCTAATATGCCTCAAAATATATGAAATTATAATAGGAAGTTGATTTTGTACTTTGTCCATTTTATGCATTTTAAAGTGACCTATGACCAAGATACCGCGAGTGCCAAATTTCGTGATTCGTTCCCCGAAGACAGGTATTAAATTTTAGCGGTCATCAATTTTCGCGAATGGAAAATCGTGTAAGGAAAGACGTGGATGAACATATACTGACTTTAATTTATCGAGTTTTTATTCTCGTGCATCAAGAAACCTCGCGAATATAGCGAAAATTAAAACCTCACGAAAATTTGTGCAAAAATATTGAAGCCTGAATGAATTGATAGACCCAAGGATATCAAATGGCTCTGAAAACAAGCCCATACAAACTTCAGGCTGTTTTATTTACATATATATAATTACCTCTGCAAACTTTTGATAAAACAAATGATTATGTGGATTGGACATGATAAGTTCCTTCATACAGAAGTATACCTCGACCCATAGGGGAGGGGTCTATAGTGAACTCCTGTATGTCTGTCCGTCTGTCAGTTCTAATATATAAATTACCTCTGCAAACTTTTGATTAAACAAATGATTAAGTGGATTGGACATGATAAGTTCCTCCATACAGAAGTATACCTTGACCCATAGGGGAGGGGTCTTTAGTGAACTCCTGTATGTCTGTCCGTCTGTCAGTTCTTATATATATATATATAATTACCTCTGCAAACTTTTGATTAAACAAATGATTATGTGGATTGGACATGATAAGTTCCTCCATACAGA
>MJUU01048816.1:35296-57786 GCA_002080025.1 Modiolus philippinarum
GTTTGCTCCTTTTTCTATTATTTTTGATATTCTTTTAAAAAACTTATTGAAAAATCTGATCACATGGGGCCCAGAATAGCTGTGTTTTATGTAAAATATTATTTTGTGTTCCATTATACATATCTAGACTTTTATAATGTAAAATTTTTTGCTTTACACCATTTATATTGGGAAGTTTTTCATCCAATTTACACTTATAAATATAATTCTTAACATTAATAACAAGCAAATTTAACAATGATGAATATTGTGGATAACCAAGCAGTATGTTTTTCTTATCTATATTAATGTCGTGAAAAACTCTTTTTAATCGAACGAAAAATTCGTTTAAAAAAGCCTGAATATGGTAACACTCATAGAAAACGTGCTCAATAGTTTCATCATGATTTTTACAAAAAGTGCAAACCTTAGAGTTGACAAAACCTATTTTAAACAAAAAAGTATTTGTAGGAAGTATTCTGTGTAATAGTTTGTATTGGAAAGTTTTAAGGTAGGAATTCTTACAACATTTTTGTAAAGTTTGAAAAAAATTCCTCCATTCAAATCTTTCCATATTTACCTTTTCTTGCCATGCCTCAATTTTAGGATTAGGCAAAACAAAAATACTTTTAACCAAATCCTTATAAACAAATTGAATACTTTTACATGTCTGTAAATTTCTAACAAATTTGTTAGACACAGTAAAGCTTTCAAAATCATACATAGTCATTCCCTGCAACCCTTCTTTCAGCTGATTTTTTATATCAGGTGGAATGCAAGAGAGAAGACTATAATATTTAATAAAATTTTTAGTATTGCAAAGCTGACTTATCCTATCAAAAGTATAAAATGTTTTTGTATGCTTGTCTATCAAATCTTTTAAATTTGTCACCCCTTTTGATTTCCATTTGATGAAATATGGGAAATCATCAGGAGATGCAAAATTCAAAATATCTAAACTTAAAATATCCTGCACGTTTGTACAGTTTGATGATTTTATATCATGTAAACCCTTAATCACATCTCGCCAAAAAGGATTGGTAATTTTATTACCAACTTCTTGAAGTTTTTCCTTCTGCAAATTAAATATTCGAACACCCCCAACCTTTTGGAGTTGGTTGTCGGCAATTTTTTGCCAAATACCAAGCCCATCAGTAAAAAGTCTTTTAATCCAACTCATTTTTAGATATGTACTAAAAGACTCAAGGTGTAT
Organism: Modiolus philippinarum; assembly: GCA_002080025.1. Lineage (NCBI taxonomy): Eukaryota > Metazoa > Mollusca > Bivalvia > Mytilida > Modiolidae > Modiolus > Modiolus philippinarum. Next base: position 36,489 of record MJUU01048816.1, read on the forward strand.
CATTTTCAGACCACCATCACAGAAATTTCCAATTAATGTGTTTCTTTTAATTTTCTCAGTCTTTCCATCCCAAATGAAATTATAAAATAATTTATTTATTTCATTCAACAGTTGTTTGCAGTTAAACTTAGCTGCATCCAATCAGAATGCTTCAATTCATATTTTTAAATATACATATTTATAGTAACAATAAAACTTAAAATATGATGTTTATTGATTTTAAATTTTGCAAAATTCCCATGATTTGTATTGCTTCTTTACTTTTGCCTGAAGGTAAATATTTTTTGAATTGTCACACTATTAGATGTCATTAATAATACATTTATTTAATTTTTACAAAAAATCATGCTCAAACTCTTACTTCAAAGGGAGATAATTTAAAGTTTGTGTCTCCAAAAATGTGGCTCAATCTGCCAAGGGTGAAGAGGAGAAAAGCGAATATAATGATTCACTGTACATGTACATGTATGTACCAAAATCACAGTATTTTGAATGACGCTTCTGTTTATGTTATTGAGAAAACTGCTTATGATACGGCTCAAATTTTAACATGTGGAATAAAAATGCTTTGGCGACAATTTTTTTCTATTGCAAAATAAATAAAGGGCTACGCTGAACGCAGCATGATACGACCGCAGCATGTCGAAACACTGAAATTTGAACAATTGTAATTCAAAATGAATGAGGACACAGTAAAGAGCTTGATCCAGTAATTAAATTGACACAATAAAGAGCTTGAATCAGTAATTAAATTGACACAATAAAGAGCTTGAATCAGTAATTAGCTGCACACAAACTAAGGAAAAATTAAAATTAGTCCTTCTAATTCCTTATATATATCGGAAATGGTAAGAGACATGTCAAATTGGTCAGCATACCACTTTAACTATACAAGAAAAGGAATCCAAAGAAAGGAACCCCATTAAAATCCAATAAAAAAATAAAGGGCTACGCGGAGCGCAGCATGATACGACCGCAGCATGATACGACCGCAGCATGATACGACCGCAGCATGCCGATCAATGAAATTTCAACAAAAGTAGTTCAAAGTGAATGTGGACACAGTAAAGAGCTTGACACAATAATTAGATGGACACAAAAAGAAGCTTGACACAGTTATTAGCTGGAAACAAACTACGGAAAAAATCAACCCTTTTGATCACTTATTGATAAAAAAAACTGTAGGAGCTATGCAAAATATGTTACTATCAACTTACACTTTACATCCATAGAAAAAAAAATCCATCAAAATCTGATGAAAAATAAAGATTTGACATATTTAGAAAAATTGCAATTTTGGCCCCTTTGACCCTTTGTAGCTCGGAAAAGGTAAAAGCTACGCCAAATCCTTTGGCATACTACTGAAAGCTTAGATCAAGAGGAATCCAAAGAAAAAAATCCCATCAAAATCCGATGAAAAATAAAAGATTTGACATTTTTAGAAAAATTGCAATTTTTGCCCCTTTGACCCCTTGTAGCTCGGAAACGGTATATGCCGCGCAAAATCCGTTGACATATCTCTGAAAGCTTAGATCAAGAGAAATCCAAAGAAAAAAATCCCATCGAAATCCGATGAAAAATAAAGATTTGACATATTTAGAAAAATTGCAATTTTGGCCCCTTTGACCCCTTGTAGCCCAGTAACGGTAAGAGCTACGCCAAATCTGTTGACATAACCCTGAAAGCTTAGATCAAGAGGAATCCAAAGAAAAAAATCCCATTGAAATCCGATGAAAAATAGAAATTCCACATTATCTGCAATTAGCAATTTTGGTACCTTCGGCCCCTCATAGCTGGGAAAGGAAACAAGTTACCAAAAATCTAATAGCTGAGAGCCATAATAATTTTTCACAAGGAATCCATTGAAAAAAACTGCATCAAAATCGGACTTAAAATAAAAAAAATAATTTTTTTTTAGATTAGCCCCTGTTGGGCCCCATTTATCTCGTGAGCGGTACATGCTACGTGAAATCTGTTGGCATACTCCAGATTGGAAATTTCCTCAGGAGCACACTGAAACAAACCCCATCAAAATCCAATAAATAATAAAGATTCTACAGTCAAATATGTGAAAACACCAAATCAACCCTTTTTTGGCCCCTAATTCTGAAATCTGTGGGGCCAAAAACTAAAGGAAAAATACGTTTCTCAAGAATGTTCCAAGAAACATCATACTAAGACTTGAAAACAATCCGTCCATTTGAACCAAAGTTATGCTGTCCACAGACACGAAAATACCTAATTTAACCCCTTTTTGGCCCCTTTTTTGCCTCTCTTTCAAAAACGGGTTGGGCAGGGAACGCGAAATTAAAACCTGGGTTTAAGCTTGTGCCAACAAACATCATGCTAAAATTTGGTAACAATCCGTTCACTAGAACCAAAGTTATGCTGTCCACAGACGCCGACGCCAGCGCCATACCATAATAGGACCGCAAAATTTTTGCGGTCGTATGAAAAAAAAGATTTTACATATTTTGAAAATTGCAATTTCAGCCCCTTTGATCCCTTACAGCTAAGAAACGGTAAGAGCTATGCAAAATCTTTTGACATATACTACCAAAACCTTACAACAAGAGGACTTCAAAACAAAAACAAAAAACAAATCAAATGAAATCTCATGAAAAACAAAGATTTCACTTATTTCAAAAATTGCAATTTTGGCCCCTATGACCCCTTGTAGCTCGGGAACAGTAAAAGCTACATCGAATCTGTTGCATACTACTGAAAGCTTATATCAAGAGGAATCCAAAGAAAAAAATCCGATCAAAATCCGAAGAAAAATAAAAATTGTAGGTATTCTGCAAATTTGCAATTTTGTCCCCATTCGGCCCCTCATAGCTCAGAAAAAATACAAGTTGTCAAAAATCTGATGGTGCAGCTCTATGTTTATTTTTAAGAGGAATCCATTACAAAAAACTGCATCAAAATCGGACTAAAAATAAAAAAATTGAAATTTTTGAAAATCCCCCCTTTTGGGCCCCATTTATCTCGTGAACGGTACATGCCACGTAAAATCGGTTGACATACTACTGATAGGAAATTTTATTAGGAACACATTGAAAGAAACCCCATCAAAATCCAATAAATAATAAATATTCTACAACCAAATATGTGAAAACACCCAATTTTTCCCTTTTTGGCCCCTTTTTCAAAGCGGGAGGGGCCAAAATAACCAAAACCTATCACAGCCTTCCTTTTGTGCCAAGGAACACTGTGTTAAAATTTCATAAGGATTGGTCAACTGGAACTTAAGTTATTGACCAAAAACAAAAGTGTCTACAGACGACAACGACAACGACAACGACGACAGCGCCATACCATTATACGACCTCAAATTTTTTGCGGTCGTATAAAAAAAAACATTTCATTTTGAGAATAAATCATTCAATTTCTTCTAATTATTTCAATTTTCTGTCTTTTTCTTGTTGTCATAAGCAAGCTCATTTGTACATGTTGTAATGGCAGCAGTGTTGGTGGGACCAGTCTTGGGTTGTTTCGCTCCTATTACCTGCTTGCCTCTGGTTATTTTCCCAGGTTGTTTCACGCCGAAAAGTGGGTCTTTTTGCTCCAAAATATATAATTACATACATGCTAAATGTATCAATGGATATGCTATTAACATAATTATGTTGGATTAACAATTTCAATTCAAAAATACAATGTATAACGATTTTTAAACCATAATAATACATCACAATCAAATAGTTAATGAACTGATTAAGAAGTTTACGATGATTAATCATTCTTTGATCTATTAGAATAATATTAAATATTTACATCACAATTGGTATAAGACTCAAGCACTTGCATGTACATGTACAGTACAAACAGAGGCATTCAGTTAACAATCACTCAAATCCGACGTCGGTGAATTGTAGGTGATGAATGTCCAACATCAAACCCGACATTCGCCAACATTCACAGATGTCCGCGAAACTGATAAACAGAGTATTAACTCACCTGCTGTGTTAATTATACATGTCAATATTTATCTATTTGTGTATACAAAGTAATTATCTCAAAGTGCAGTATGACTTTGGAAAGGCTTGATTTTCATACTTATATAGTCGGAAGATCGAGAGGATATTTTTTAAAAATATTACCTTATGCGTATGGCAGAAAAAAACTTATAATTCCCCTAGGTGACCCCTAGATGCTTTGTTTTGGGTCATTTTAACCTGGATATGGGATGTTGTCTCCTTGACATTTACCCCATTTCCTTTCTTTTTCATATTATAATTCGTATGCACATCGTGAATTAAGTGACTTTCAGAACTCAAAGTTGTTAAAGGATCAGATCATATTATATAAAATATTTGTTACTTATTGAATAATTTACATGGACATCAGCCTTAAAATTGCGTAAATTGGTTTTGTTGGGTCAAGGTAAATCTTTGTGAGTGACAACCTATCAATAGCACGCTATAAATAACTTTGAAAAAAAAAAACAAAAAATAACTTCCATGTGTTTTATCTGAGAGTGTTTTCCAATAGTATAAAAATTCATTTTTGTTGAGATAATTTGACAATCGTGAAATATTGCCTCGGTGAATTTTGGCAGAGACCATGTCTTTTGGTTCCTATTTTTGTCACAATACATCAGTGCCTTTTTTCAGGGGAATCCGCTTAAATGGTAAATAGAAATGCCATGCTTCAATTTCGTGCAACCCAAGCATGTCAGTATGAGAAACTACAGAGACTTAAGTTTTGAAAGTAAACGTGTTTAACCCACTATTCTCGCTCGAATGGAAATTAAGGACATATTTGTTTCATTGAAGCTATTTGTTTGTCTTTTTTATTCGTGGCAATTATAAATACAAATGTACTTGCGGAAATACGATTTTTGAAAGGGTGTGTCACAAGAAAACCAGTAGTCATTTTCAGCATCACGTTAAGCCTAAAACTTGAATTTTTTTAAAAGAGATAATTATATATAGGACACTAAAACTCCAACCTGGCGGAAGTCTGACTTTCACCGGCATTTATTAATTGACCTAACATCAAAGAAAATTGTCGATGATTTTTTTGGGTGAAATTTCACCGATCATTTTGCTGGACAAACACCGACAATGCCTGTTAATTCTGGTGTGACAAGGGTGAAAATTGTCGGACCAGAGTGATTTTTAACTGAATGTCTCTGCGTGTACTGTACTCCATGAGAAAAATTTGCAAAATTCTTTGATGTTTGGTCATTAGGGAGCAGACCTTTTTTGTAATGACATTATCATGATTATTAAAAAATTGAAAGCTAGTGAATTCAGAATTTTTATAATTCAAGCAAAGGGATCTCAGGAATTAAATGATCGAAAATCTGGATTTCACCTATTTTAAATTATTTTTAATTTCGGGATGTCAGGGTATAGGGAAAAAAAGTCGTAATTCAGGTCAAGGACTTATTTTGACAATGATATGCAACTCGTACACATTCCATTTGGCATTTTAAAATCTACGGTGGGACTTTTGATAATGCATTCAATTTGCAGCTAACTACGACTGAAAAAGTTGTAAATGGATTTTGATAAAATGATGTTTTCCTGAAAGCTGACACATTTTTACGTGGTAAAGAGTAAATTTCGTTTCATTATAGCAAGTACTTTCTTAAATACACGTAATTGAAGTTTGCAATCAAAACATTTTCATTGATTTTTTTTGTCATTTCCCGTTAACATTCAGTAAAAATGGACCACAATTTGCACCTAAATGCTTAAAAAGTAGTTAACAGATTTTCACAAAATTGATTTTTTCGTAAAGTATGACATTTAATGCATTGCCAGATTTTTGTGGCAAACATAATTTATGTTGTTTTGATAATTTAAAGATAGTGTCCCAAAATTGACAAAATATCACTTCCTGCAATATATTTCCATAGCGAGATGCTTATCCTTCTCATTATAACAGGGATGGCTCTGGCTTCTGAATATCTGTCGCCAGAAAAAAATCGCCAACTTGTATTTTTTGTCGCCAATTACAAAAATTTGTCGCCAGTTAGGAAGCATCTAATTGGTTTTCTAGGTTGGACGATAGACTTTTGTGTTCTTTCTTCCACACTAAAAGAATAGTTCTATTTTGTATTCTTTAGTTTTGATGGCACAAATTCTTTTATCATTTACATGCTCGCTGTTTTGGTTTGAATCGTATGCTTAACATTCCTTGTTTGCTGCCTTTTGCGGGTACTATTTTCAAATATTTCATAGTTATGTCCTTCAAAGTCGGTAATGTTTCATCTGCAGACAGATGTTTTGATTCCCCTTACAATTAGGAATTTTTTACAATCTTTTTTTTCTTCATCATTTTTATGCTTTGTTGATTTGGTTTGAGGAATATCTTTCACTGCAATGTAATTTTGGACATTTCATAGAATTTCATGGCACTAAGATCTCCCAATATGAGGGAGAAATGGTTAAAGTTTTCAAAATTAAAATCTGATTTTCAAGTTTCAAATAGTTTATCTTTCAATAGGTCAATAAAAGAATAAACAAAAATTGAATTTGCAATTGTTTGGATAAAGTTAGTTAGACTTCAATATTATTCCTTTAAATCAGTTCAATTTTTTTTTTATAAGACTTGATATGCAATTTTTAGCAAAAAGTAACACTCAAAGCCTCTTTAATTTCGTTTTCACAACATGGAAAAGGGGAAGTAACTCAACTTCATAATTGCATAATCTAACCCATTTGTTTTCGTGAACATTTATGAAAATAAGAAGTGATAATAAACGAAAAAAAAATGAAAAGTATAAAATTTTAGTGTATAATAATACTCTTTCAATTCCTTTGATTCCTTTGATTGGGCTTGTATCTGTCACAAGTCATTTTGGCACATGCACAGGTAAATAAACAGGTAATGCAATCAACAGATGACCGGAAATAATCAATGGACTGCAATATTATTGCCAGAGGCTATGAATTGACATTAAATTATTACCTATGATTATTTTAACAACAAAAATCATGAAAGGTTTCAACTAAAAAGGGTAAAAATTGGATAATACCGGCAAGTTGATTTGAAAAACGTTGTCGCCAAAAAAATCGCCAGGAACGATTTTTTGTCGCCAGAATGAAAATAAAATAGCAAATTGCGACATTGGCGAAGCCCAGCGCGAACCCTGTTATAAGTTTTTGTTCAGGTATACTGACCACTTATATCTTAAAAGAAAAACTCCAAATGATTTAACCATTGATTCTTGGTACTCCAATAACAAGATTTCGCAATAAATGCATGTAAAAGAAGAAGTTTTTGACAATGATCTGTAAAAAATGGGCGAAACAACCATGGGTGAACGGGAATCGACACGAACGCAATAGGGGTGAAAGAGAATAGGAGTGAAACAACTTGGGTTGGGAACAGGATTCAGGCAAAATGACCCATATTCGGTGCTGATGCGACTAAATACATGTATTATAATTTGTATTCTGACATGTCTGATATGAATCATAATGCAAGTAGAATATCTCAATAGGTACCGGTTTCAAATTGTCAAAAATGTATAACTTTACAAGCCTTATTGTTTGCTGAAACAAACATCTTGCCACCATTGTCATAATTTGAACTGGAGTGGAGACCAAGTTGAACCTAACAGCCACAGGGAACTTACATTTGTATGTGACAACATTGTGATAAATTAGTTTCTTATTGTTTGCTGAAACAAACATCTTGCCACCATTGTCATAATTTGAACTGGAGTGGAGACCAAGTTGAACCTAACAGCCACAGGGAACTTACATTTGTATGTGACAACATTGTGATAAATTAGTTTCTTAATTTGCAAATTCATGAATCTTTTATCCATTTTACGGCATTTTAAGCTGTTGAAATGCTTCTATCGTGTTAAATTCAAAGCAAAATAGCCTTTACCTTCCCAATTTAGCCGGCGATCCATTCTGAGTGTGTTGACAATTGTCTCCCTTCCGGAAGTCTCGCAGGTGCCCGAAATTTACGAGAGTTGCTATTCACGCATGTGTCTACTTCCATGACGACAGGTAAATAAAGCACTTGTAAAAGGTGAAAAGCAGTTGTGAATCCTTGGAACAGGATTGTAAACAAAGAAAATGATTCCTCCAAACGCATCGCTTGTGAAATACGACAATCCCGTACTTGTCAGTCGAAATACAGACAAGAAAACTCCAAGGGTAAGAAAATGGTTTGGAGACTTTGCAAAAAAATAGACTGCTGTTGTTGTTAACATAGCGAACATTCTTACATCCTCGTAGTTCATAGTTACTTGCATTTTATCCCTTGTGATTAAGTTTAGTGGTATTCAATGCATAAAATCATGTTTAATGTCACAACAAGTGACCCAAAGGCAAAACCAAATTATGGCTCTTTTTTGATAATCATCGTCTTTAGACTACAGTACAGCCAGAGACTAATATTTCTAAGATAAATCACTGTGATAAACATGTGACAGGACAGGCTTCCTGCATTGAAGTAGGTAGCAGATTTAAATAGCCAGTAAATCAACTGAGCTGACGGATTGATTCTTTAGCTCACTTGGTTTTGCGGCTGGCTGAAGTGCTAGAGGTCCTTAGTTCAATTCTTGGAGATGACATTTGTCAATTTTGTAGGGAGATTCATGCTCTCCAGTTTTATTTGGCGACCAGTTAAAAAAAACCATGGTGGTAAGTTGGAGCTAACCAGGGTTTGTGTGTGAGATACATACATAGCAAGTATGATGACTCTCTAGGTAGGGGAAGTGTGACGGGACAGCCAATCTGCGTTGTAGTAGGTAGAAGATTTAAATAGCCAGTAAATTGACTGAGCTGACAGACTGATTCTTTAGCTCACTTGGTTAGGCGACTGGCTGAAGTGCCAGAGGTCCTGGGTTCGATTCCCGGAGATGACATTTGTCAATTTTGTAGGGAGATTCATGCTCCCTGGTTACAGACATATTACTCTAAATTAAGGGGGTAACAATTCACTGTATGTACCGAAATCACAGTATTTTTGATGACGGTTGGGATTAGGATATTGGAAAGGCCCTTTACGATATGAACTATACAGCTCTGATTACATGTGCACTGAAAAAAAATATTATGTGCCTTCTTTTGGAAGTATTTTTTTCTATTGCAAAATAAAAAATACGTTATGTTTTTAGAATAAATCATTCTATTTCAATCTCCTGTGTTTTAAGTGATGTCATAAGGGACCTCACTTGTAATGGCGGCGTAGTTGTAAGGACAAAATAATTGTAAAATGTATCGCAATATGTATCATAATGCAGGTAGAATAATGCAATACGTATCTTTTGCCAAAAAGTTGTATCGTTACACCCCTACTCTTAATTTTCAAATGATTATATCTTTTTTCCTGATTGATCTATCAACATAATTTCTTTTGCATATCAAGTGGTAGATTGCATCACTTTAAATGCAAAAGAAATCATGTACATAGATCAAATAGGAAATAAGATATACACATTTCACTAAGCAGAGTGATACGTCTATCACAGTGATTTTTCACCGTAAGTCTCTGGCTGTACTGTATACACAGAATGAAAAAGGCTGATACATGCTAGAAATCCTTTACTATTTTCTATGTAAATGTAGAGCCTGAATTTAATTAAATCTAGTTCCGATATTCTGTCTTGGTACCCTTAGGACAACAATTAACTGCTCTGCCTTGAACTTCAGAGCTAAAGCTCAGCTAATCGAGGATGTAAAAAACCTGTTACAGTACAATATTACTATGTAATACAGATGATTATCAGTAACACTTATCAAGAGTCGTAATACCATAATGACGATATTATACATAACAACTTTATTACCCTGGCTACTTTTCCTGTTTTAACTATCGTGGATGTTTTAGTTGTGGGCCAATCTAGCTGAAGAGCATGTGTTTATTTCAAAACTCGCTAAACCAAGTAGAAAGGCATATTCAATACATTTGTATCTGTACCCCTAGGACAACAGTGCACCGCTCTACCATCTTAGCTTAAGGTGTACTTCACTAATGCAGCTAATTGAGGGTGTTATTACCTACTACAGTAATATAACTTTGTAACACAGTGAGATCCGTCATATTTATATTTCTGAAACCAACTTGTTTTTTTAATTTTTTCCAAGTCCAGTTATAGACATCTGTTGACAATTGATACATTTTTCATGTAAATTGGACATTACCTTTATCTTTAAATCAAAGCACCCTTTATTTGTTTCCATATCTTTAACTGAAAATAGATACATTGTACAAACAAAATATCACAATCAAGGATTCTAGTGTAGTCAGACAATATCAAACAAACCATTCTTGCTTTAAAATCCCAAAAGTGATATATGCCAACAAGATGTTGCTGATGTTCATATTTGAACAAATAGATAAGGTCATCATGAATTGACATTGCCTTAAACCTCGCTTGAATAAGTGCATACTGATTTTTTTTCTGTGTTCCTTTTCCACAAATTTCTGTATACATGTATGAATTTCAATGGGACTTACATATTTTGCTTTGTTTCTTTTGTAGTTTATGAAACAACAATTATTTGTTAATTTTAGGCAAGAGCCTTAAAGGTTTCACCTCAGCCACAACAAGGTACTGCAGGTCCAGTACCCAGTCCAACAGGGAAACAGAAGCTTGCTCCTGTAGATGCCAAATCTGCACAACAAACTGATGAAATTCTCAACTCAATTCTTCCACCAAGGTAATTACTGATATAAGGCACAGATTTTGGCCTATACATATAACTACCTGCTCTGAACATATTTTTTTTAAAAAGTTCCTAAAGAAGCAATAGATGTTGCTTTTTCACAGAGGCTAAAAAAGGTAGAAAAAGTTCCAAATTTTAATGTCATTTTTACAAGTGTAACTTACTAGAGCTAACAACTATATGCATATTGATAAATCCGTTTTATGACAAACTTAACAATGTATTTCACACTTACTGGTATATATATTACAAATTTAAGGACATTCAAAAGTAGAACATGTTTTAGATATTGAAGTTCAAGAAACCACAGTTGATATATTTATACACCTTTTAATTTACTAGGGAGTGGACAGAGGGAGGACAATTGTGGGTACAACAAGTGTCAAGTACACCAGCAACCAGACTGGATGTTGTCAATTTACAGGAAGAACTAGACAGACGATTACAACAGAGACAAGCCAGAGAGACTGGAATATGTCCAGTCAGAAGAGAACTTTACTCGCAATGTTTTGGTAGGTTGTTTTAAGTTGTCAGACAGTCTTTCAATGAAGAAATTATTATGCCCCGCCCACGAATGTGGAAGGGGCATATAGTGTTACCCTTTTCCGTCCGTATGTCCAGTTAAGTTTTGCATTTAAGTCCATTTCTGAAAAACTGAAAAAGGTAGAACAATGATAATAGGTCAGTAGATAGATCTTTGATTGTACTACATAGTTCACTAAGTAGTTTGACTCTTTGACCTATATTTCATGCTTGAGTGACTCTGGTTCAGTTTTATGTTTAAGTCCATTTCTCAACAACTATACATTATAGGACAAAGATATTTCATCAAATTAATTGCCTTGATGAGTACTACCCAAATCATTGAAAATAAGGTTGCTTTGACCTACATTATACTCTTCAGTGACTTTGGTTAAGTTTTGCGTTAAAGTCCATTTCTCAACAACTGCAAATTATAGGACAATGATATTTCATCAAAGTAATTGCCTTGATGAGTACTAGCCAAATCAGTGACAATAAGGTGGCTTTGACCTACATTTTACGCTTCAGTGACTTCGGCTAAGTTTTGCATTAAAGTCCATTTCTCAACAACTACACATTATAGGACAATGATATTTTATCAAAGTAATTTCCTTGATGAGTACTACCCAAATCATTGACAATAAGATTGCTTTGATCTACATTCTGTGCTTCAATGACTTTGGTTAAGTTTTGCGTTTAAGTCATTTTCTCAACAACTTCGCATTATAGGACAATGATATTTCAACAAAGTAATTGCCTTGACGAGTACTACCCAAATCATTAACAATAAGGTGGCTTTGACCTACATTTTATGCTTCGGTGAATTTGGTTCAAGTTTGCCTTTAAGTCCATTTCTCAACAACAACACATTATAGGACAATGATATTTCATCAATTTAATTGCCTTGATGAGTACTGCCCAAATTAATGACAATTAAGTGGCTTTGACCTACATTTTAATATGAGGTTATCCTGTGCGATAAATCTTTTGGCGGGGCATCCATGTCTTACAGACACATTCTCTAGTTTTTAAAAAAGGTTTACATTCACCTTTGCTTAAAGCAGTAAGCTCGATTTGCAGCCATTTGTTTGGTTGTGCGGGGTGTCAAATATTGGTTTCAAGATAATTACTCAAAAACTTTTAAAACCAATTGAAATTGAACTTTGATATATTGTTGGGTACCAGGAGAGGAGAAACCTAATCGATTTTGGAGAAAGAAGGTCAAGGTCACATTGACTAAAAGTAGACTGAAAATTTCATAAAAATTTGGTTTCCACATGATAACTTGAAAAGTTTAGATCCTACTGAAATTAAACTTGGTGTCAGATACATGTATTATGAGGGGAGGAATCTTATTGATTTTGGAGAAAATAGGTCAAAGGTCAAGGTCACAGTGACTGAAAATTTGGAAAAGGTTTGGTTTCCAGATATTAACTCAAAAAGTTTACATTCATTTAGAAAGAAACTTTGATATATTGTTAGGTATCAGAAGAGGAGGAACCCTTTTGGTTTTTGAGAAAGTAGGTCAAAGGTCAAGGTCACAGTGACTGAAAATAGAAATTTCAGAAAAATTTGGTCTTATATATGGAGGATAACTCAAAAAGTTTTCATCCAATTGAAATGAAACTTGGATGTGATGTTGGAACTATTAGGAGAAGAAAATGTTTGATTTTAGAGAAAGAGCATCAAAAGTCAGGATCACCATGATCAAAATGGTTGCCTTACGATTGGACAGGCCACATCAACTTGGTCACATTATATATGAAGTTGCAACTTGGCTTTTGCACCCTTGTGCAATTTAGATTTTTCTGTATGAATCAGCATGTCTGAGGAGAAAAAAATTTCTGTACTGGTCAATTTTTGTTCTACTGTTATAAGTTAAAGGGAGATAATTATCTTTTTTAAGGAGAAATAGATATCTTTGATTCTCAAGATTAAATGAAAAATAATTCTGTACTTTTCAATATGTCTGAAAGGTACTAAACAATACTGTTCTTCTCAGTTTGTAATGGGGATTTGAATTAAATCAGTATTACAAAAAATGAAAATTAATTGTAGATGAATTGATCCGTCAAGTCACCATCAACTGTGCAGAGAGGGGACTGTTATTATTGAGAGTTCGTGATGAAATAAGAATGACCATAGCAGCTTATCAAACCTTGTATGAAAGTAGTGTAGCTTTTGGTATGAGGAAAGCTCTACAGGCAGAACAAGGCAAAACAGACATGGAAAAGAAGGTATGTACAATGATAACCCAGAGTTTGATACGACAGTACAGGAAGAGACAATCTGTAATATGTTACTGTTAAAAAAATATCATAGTATTGGAAACTGTATCCATAAAATATTGTAATTTAATGATTAATGTTTTACCTAAGATGTTTGTGGAAAACAATTTTGATCATATGGCAACAGAAATGACAATATACATGTATTTTAAATACAGATTTTAATCCAGCAACCCAGACACTTTGCTGTAATAGCAATTACCAAGGGGGTAAGGAATTGTAATTTCATTTAAACAAGTACCTGTATCTAAAAATGGCATTGTCATACAATAATTACAGTGAAGGAAATTTAAAACAATAGAGTTGTTTACCACAGACATAGAAAGTAAGCATTTAAATGAGGCAGATTGTACCTGATAGATTTTTGAGAAATTTGAAGTTAGATGGACTTTCTGACATATTGAGGTCTTCTGTTATTTCTGTTTTACCAATTTTTCCTCAGAAAACTTTTCACATGGAGATAATTGATATCATGTTCAGTTGTGAATTCTTTTCAAGATATTCATTGATAATCCCTGATATTTACCGTAGTAAGGCTCATTTATGATCTTTGCATGGTTATAATGCAAGGATGTAACAGTTATGCTTCCTAAGTCTACTGGCTTCTTTAGACAAATCCAACATGGAAAGCATAATTTGATTCTCCATGAACATCAAGAAATTGGTTAATTTCAAATTTTGGCAGGGAATAATTTAGCTCAATGTAAATCATCCACAATTGCTGTGTTTGCTACCTAGATATTTCATGATCATTTTCATAATTTTTTTCGCTGTCAGCTAGTTAGGCTATTAATCCATATCCATATTTGAAATGAAAGCACTGTTAAAGGAAATAAATACCACTATTTTTCCATACAGCTGCTCGTTAAGTACCATGTAATTCAATATGATTGAAATAAATTTGGTTAAATATGGTTTCGTCTTATAGCATATTGCTGTAATTTTGGTCATGTAAAGTGTATTCCCAGAAATGATTTTTATTGGCTAAAGGTGGTTTTATATGCCAATGAAGATCAATTATTCACAAGTGAAATAAGATTTAAAATCAATTATTCAGTGGAAAATAAAATACATAAATGATAACCCACAATGGATTTTATTTTGCTAGGAACATAGTACTTCAAATTAAGACTGGAATAAATAGAGAGTGAATAATAATTCCCTAGATCACTTACATGTAATTATTTCAATTATTCAATGAGTTCACCAAATTATATTCATTCACCAATAGGTATTTCAACCTTTTCCATTCTAGTGTCTTTTGTCTGTCAATCGAGCAATCAAAGTCCTTTGGAACTATTGTATATCAATTTGTCATCACTGGAGTATAGGTAATCCTCTTTAGGTGAAAAATTGGTATTTAATTGTAAAACAGATAATTAAACTACAAGAGGATTTGGAACTTTTGAACTTTTACTGTTAGAGGAATATTCACTGTTGAACATTGATGACTCTACCTGCAATGGCTTGAACACTGTGGATATCTGGAACTGTTCAATCTGAAACATAGACATCAATTGCTCAAATAACTCTTTAGCTGGAACTGTAATCATTAATCATTTTAGTATATAGGGTGTTCCAGCCATTAAAGTTTGACTGTTTATTCCTTTGTCAGATGTTGCATTACATGTAAATTTATGATCCAGGGAATCGACTATAATATTGACAAAAACTACATTTCATCAGTATCAGCCCATCTTGCTATTAAATAAATTTGTGCTTTGATATTGTCATGAAGACATCTTGATAAAAGCATAATTGTTGATTCATAGAAAATATATAATGACGTATGAAATTAATCGTCACCTGACTATTACCCCAAACGGAAATTTGAGCGGCATTGACTAGTAGGATATACAGTGTAATATAATGGTGAGTTATCACACAAATTTAGATTTTGCTTACTAGCTTACTAGCAAACTTATTGAGGTCATGGGTTATTGTATGACCTTGACATCACCAGCTTGTCCTTGGAGGTCAGAAGCTTATCCTTGAGTAGTATAATCACCATTTTTTGCATGTTGAATCTTCACATTACAATTTATTATTTTATGCTTAAATAACAAGCTTTGCTTTAGTCAATATTTTTCATATTTATAAATTGCCCCACAATGCAACAGCAAAATGTACACATATATGTTTAGTGTATACAATTATATGCTTTTATTTTACATTTTTTATGTATTATGGGTAATTGTTTCCTTACCACTTACCACATTTTGTTTATTTTTAGTATATAGGAATCAAAACAGGGTTGAATGGAGTTTGTTTCATTAGAATGTATTAGTCTTGTTACTCTTGTAATTTGAGAAGAGGGAAAATTATCTTACAGAATATTAAGAACTTATATTTATATCTTCAAGCAAATGAATTTAGGAGCTTATATAGGAATTACCCTTCAGCTAGTTCACTTTTTTGTAAGCTCAAGCTCAACTATTCTAAAGCCATATATAAGATTTTGATGAAATTTGAGAGAAAGGAAGTACATTAAATGTAGATATACATGAAGGAATATATTTATTGTCCTTCACAATGAAAGGGAGATAATTTGACTTTCAACTTTTTATTTCTTCCGTCTACAAGGGATGATTATCTCAAAAATCTAACTTTTATTAAACCACCTGAAGATTTACACAAAGGAAGAATACTATTTTCATATGTGCTATGATGAAAAATTTTAATAATTTGACACCGCCATAAAAGGGAGAACATAATCATTTGACTTTGACTTTTTATCGATTCCTTCATCAAAGATTACCTCAAAAGCAATTTTTGTCTTAAACAAATTGAATTAAGGATTTTTTATGAAAATTTACACATAAGGAGCTAGGACGCTTTGTTCAG
The DNA here is from genome assembly GCA_002080025.1 of Modiolus philippinarum. NCBI lineage: Eukaryota > Metazoa > Mollusca > Bivalvia > Mytilida > Modiolidae > Modiolus > Modiolus philippinarum. The sequence goes on from MJUU01048816.1 coordinate 52,789, forward strand.
ATGTGTATGAAAGGAAATTCAATACAAAATTTTGTTATTGAAGGGGAGATAATTTGACTGACTTCTCATTTAGATTTTGATCTTAACAAAGATTTGAGCTTTTAATTAGAAAATCAAGCATTTCTGCAATCAAATGGGGAAGTGTGGGTATAGTTTATAGTGAGCTGTGCCCAAAGTACTAGTTATAGTAGTTTTTTCATGCAGAACAAATTTACATATTGGGCCAAAAAAGAAACAAAACTTGTACTTTTGATTAAATTCAAGCATTTTATATGGAATCCAATGAAAATTTACTTGTCATGAATTAATTCTGCTGTAATGAAACAAACTCTATTAAGCACTTGTTTGTTTTAATTTTAGTACAGAGTAATTGTTTTAGATTTACAGATTTTTTTTTACTTTATTTTATTTTTTAATACCAAACTTAGACATGTAGACCATTGTTTACTTTTTCTTATTTTCCTGTTTATTTCTGAAAAAAATATTATTTTCATTTATTTTAATGTCACAAGTTCAGCTACAAATGTCTGACAAAAACTCAGCATAAAAAAATTAATGTATGACAACATATTTATTTTTCCTCCATGAAGCATGATAATATGTTAAGACATCATGTCTTCTTTTAATTTCAATGCCAATGATCAAATTTATAAGTGAAAAACCTTAAATTCCTATAGTACAAGAGAAATTTTTGACTTAAAGATTTAAAAATTATGTATACTTTTTGTTTCGAGAAGACCGGATGTCCTGTATTTACATTCATTGTCAGAGGTGAAGGTCATACACGTTAAGGATTTACCATTTGATCTACAACTAGGTTGTATTTGTTTTTGTACCCACTTTGTCTCAAGGTCATTTTTGTTTCAAAGTTGTTTGTATCAAGATCAAACCATAAAACATGATTTGTGGCTTTATGAAAATTCCTTGATATGTTTACTGTGATGAGGAACCCACTTTAACTTGTTGACAATTTCTCAAATCTAACTTGATTTTAACAAAATGTATAATTATATTATTACTGATTGTAGATAACAGAGTTAGAACAGGAGAAAAAAGATTTAGAAAAACAAGTCAATGAATGGAAAATGAAATGTGAACAGACAGAGAAAAGGGCAGCAGAACAAAGACAGGTGGAAGAAAAGAAACACGGAGAGGAAACACAGTTCCTCAAAAGAACGACGCAACAGCTGAAGGTATATTATAGACATAATTTTTTCCAAGTACTGTATCATATTCAAACAAGTATTGACCGTATGCCTATTTTTCAAATTAAAAGAAAAAAGGATAGGGATGATTTTCTTCTGCTATTCAACAGATTTCCACTATTGACAGTTCAGATTTCTTATATCATATAAAAATGCAGTTTTTGGGATTCAGTTGGCCATTTCTGCTAGGTTTGTGCAGTCAGCAAAATCATCCCTGTAATGCGATCAAACCCAGTAAAACCTTGAAAAATAAAGAAATAAAAAGTTATGACTTCACCTATGTACCAGAATTTTAAGCTCACTTAGCGTAAGCTCAGGTGAGCTATGCCATCACTTTGTCTTTGACATCTGACCTTGAGATCTTCTGAATCATCTAAGCCATTTGGAACGGAACTTGCAAATGTCCAAAATTGCCACCAGGTGGGAACTTAGTTTAACATTGGACCAATTATGGGAAAACACATTCATAGATCTTCTCCTCTAAAACTATGGCTTTTAAAACCAAATTGCCACAATAGTCTTTTAAGTGGTTCCCTGCAAAAAAAGTTTATTTTTCAGGTTTGTGCTATACCCAAGATGGTGGCTATTGGGAAAGATAGTTTAACATTGGACCCAATCTTGCTTAATTACTTATTTTATTTTATTTTTTTTTGCTATTTTGACACAGAGGGTACACAGCCAAAATAAGTTATGCAGGGGCATCATATGTATCTTACAGACATGAACATCATTACTAACAAACCACTTTTAAATCGGTACCTTGCATGGGGGAATGTCATCCTCTAATTTTCTTTGATTGTCATTATAAGCTGATTGTTAAATGAATTTAATTTGAATTGTAGTAAAGTTATATCTCTTTTATTTCTTTTTCAGAATCAGCTGGAATCCTTGATTTCTCCAAACAAATCAAAGTAAACGTCATTATACAGAACTTTTTATACAGGGGCATGTGACATAGGATAATCATGGACAGAGTAGAGAGAGAGAGTTTGTTAGGGAAAAGAACTGTGATACATTAAGAAGAATTTAATTTGTAAAAGGGACTGTCTCAAAATGTAATCTTTTGAAAATGACATTTTACATTTTAAGACAGTCCCTTGCTATCAATATCATGTCTTGAGAGTCCTTATTTTGTAAATCTTTATTTATTTAATAAAACATGTATTTGTAATATGCAATTTATTTCATTTGTAAATATATGAATTAAAAAAGGGAGATAAGAAGTTTGTTTATTGGTATGGTAAGACTGGTTTCCGGAAAGAATGAGGAAATTCCTACAGAATCGGGTTACAATGAGGTATGTATTACAGATTTAATATTAAATTTCAATTTCAAAGTTAAAAAATAGAAGAACCATCAAGTTAATATACACAAGTTAAAATTAACTTGAATAATTGCCATGTCTAATTTTTTTATCAATATGCAGAATATAAACTTTTCTTGCTTGCCCTTCAAAAATTTTATTATATAATTGTAGTTGTATAAACTCAAGGTAAAAAAAGTTTTTAATTTTGGATGGATTTATAAATAACTGTTACAGAGTTAGTGGTTTGGAATATGAGAGGTGAAAAATTTGATGGGAAACCTAGTTTTATAACTTTTGAAATTTTTCATAAGATGATAGATAATACAAAAAATGAAGAACTTTAAGCAAGTTTTTCAAGGTTGCAATAAGATGGTCTGTCATGACAAGTTTACTACATAGCACTTAATATGTTGGTCTGTAGTTCAATGGCTTGAACTGCAATAACTTGAACACTATAGATGTCTCAAACCTTTTTTCTGGTCCCTTTGTTAAAGTTGAAACAGTTTGCCCTCGATAGCTCGAACAGCCCTCTAATTCGAACTGTTTTCATTGGTCCCTTTGTTGTTTGAGCTATTGAAGTTCGACTGTAAAAGAGGGTCTAGATAAATATGTTTACTAGTTCAACCCCGCTGCAGCAGGTTTGCGCCTGTCCTAAGTCAGGAAATTTATTAAGCCTTTGTGTGTCTTGTCTGTTTTCTAGTTAGTTCACTTTATGTCTATGGGAGTCTAGGATGATGTTTATTTCGCTGAACTTGATTACTCTATATTTAGGGGCCAACTCTGACCTGCCGTTGGGTGTGGGGTTTTCTCGCCGTTCATTGAAGATCTTATGGTGGCTTTGAGTTGTTATTACTCCCCTTTGGGTCGTTGTCTCTTTGACACATTCCCCGTTTCCCTTTCTTTTTTCTATTAACAGTAATTCTCAAAAACAGCTGGTATTAAGAAGAGTTTAACGGTATCACTCAATTAAGTGGTCCTTCAACACAGCTTTAATTATAATAACCAATAAGAAGGTCTTTCAACCACTGGTTGAATTAATACTCAATTTAGAGGTCTTCCATCACATTTTACCTGTAATACTAATTAGGTTGTCTTTCAATAAAGGTTTAACAGAAATACTTAATAGTAGGCCTTTTAGTACAGGTTTAATGGTATACTCAAAAATAATATCTTTCATCACATGTTTAAATGTGGTACTCAATGGGGAGATCTTTCTACACAGGTTTCACTGTAATACTCAAAGGGAGGTATTTCAACGAGGGATTCATTGTAAAACTAAAAAAAAAGGGATTTTCTACACATGTTTCACTGTAGTACTCAAAAACATGGTCTTTCTACACAGGATAAACTGTCATACCCAACAAGGAGAACTTCCTACACAGGTTTAACTGTAATACTCAATAAGGAGTTCTTTCTATACTGGTGTAACTGTTATATACGAGGAGATCTTTCTACACAGGTTTAACTGTAATACTCAATAAAGAGGTTTTTCAACACATGTTACCTGTAATACTTAATTAGGTTGTCATTCAACACAGGTTTTACTGTAAAACCTAATATGGAGGCTTCTCAATACAGATTTAACTGTAGAACTAAATAAGGAGGTCTTTCATCACAGGTTCAATTGTAATACTCTATAACTATGTCAATCAACACAGGTTTAAGTTCTATACTCCATATTGTGGCTTCTGAAGGCAGGTTTGAGGTTTTACTGTTATATTCAGAAGGTGGTTTCTAAAGGCAGGTTTGAGGTTTTACTGTTACACTCCATATTGTGGCTTCAGAAGGCGGGTTTGAGGTTTTACTGTTTACTCCATATTGTGGCTTCTAAAGGTAGGTTTGAGGTTTTACTGTTATACTCCATAAGGTGGTTTCTCGGGGCAGGTTTGAGGTTTTACTGTTATATCAATAAGGTTGCATCTGAAGGCAGGTTTGAGGTTTTTCTGTTATACTCCCATATTGTGGCTTCTAAAGGCATGTTTGAGGTTTTACTGTTATACTCCATATTGTGGCTTCTGGGAGCAGGTTTGAGGTTTTACTGTTATACTCCATATTGTGGCTTCTGACGGCAGGTTTGAGGTTTTACTGTTATACTCCATAAGGTGGCATCTGAGAGCAGGTTTGAGGTTTTACTGTTATACTCCATATTGTGGCTTCTAAAGGCAGGTTTTAGGTTTACTGTTATACTCCATATTGTGGCTTCTGAGAGCAGGTTTGAGGTTTTACTGTTATACTCCTTAAGGTGGCATCTGAGAGCAGGTTTGAGGTTTTACTGTTATACTCCATAATGTGGCATCTGAGAGCAGGTTTGAAGTTTTACTGCTATACTCCATATTGTGGCTTCTGAGAGTAGGTTTGAGGTTTTGCTGTTATACTCTATAAGGTGGCATCTGAGAGCAGGTTTGAGGTTTTACTGTTATACTCCATATAGTGGCTGCTAGAGGCAGGTTTGAGGTTTTACTGTTATACTCCATATTGTGGCTGCTA
>MJUU01048816.1:59457-85916 GCA_002080025.1 Modiolus philippinarum
AGGTTTTACTGTTATACTCCATATTGTGGCTTCTGAGAGCAGGTCTGAGGTTTTACTGTTATACTCCATAAGATGGCATCTGAATGCAGGTTTGAGGTTTTTCTACTATACTCCATGTTGTGGCTTCTTAGAGCAGGTTTGAGGTTTTACTGTTATACTCCATAAGGTGGCATCTGAGAGCAGGTTTAAGGTTTTACTGTTATAATCCAGAAGGTGGCATTTGAGAGCAGGTTTGAGGTTTTTCTGTTATACCCTATATTGAGGCTACTAGAGGCAGGTTTGAGGTTTTACTGTTAGACTCCATATTGTGGCTTCTGAGATCAGGTTTGAGGTTTTACTGTTATACTCCATAAGGTGGCATCTGAGAGTAGGTTTGAGGTTTTACTGTTATACTCCATATTGTGGCTGCTAGAGGCAGGTCTGAGGTTATATTGTTATACTCCATATTGTGGCATCTGAGAGCAGGTCTGAGATTTACTGTTATACTCCATAAGGTGGCATCTGAAGGCAGATTTGAGGTTTTACTGTAATACTCAATATTGTGGCTTCTGAGAGAGGGTTTGAGGTTTTACTGTTATACTCCATAAGGTTGCTTCTGAAGGCAGGTTTAAGGTATTACTGTTTTACTCCATAAGGTGGCATCTGAGAGCAGGTTTGAGGTTTTACTGTTATACTCCATATTGTGGCTTCTTAAGGCAAGTTTGAGGTTTTACTGTTATACTCCATATTGTGGCTTCTAAAGGCAGGTTTGAGGTTTTACTGTTATAGTCCATATTGTGGCTTCTAAAGGCAGGTTTGAGGTTTTACTGGTATACTCCATATTGTGGCTTCTGAAGGCAGGTTTGAGGTTTCACTGTTATGCTCCGTAAGGTGGCATCTGAGAGCAGGTTTGAGGTTTTACTGTTATACTCCATATTGTGGCTGCTAAAGGCAGGTTTGAGGTCTCACTGTTATAGTCCATATTGTGGCTTCTAAAGGCAGGTTTGAGGTTTTACTGTTATACTCCATAAGGTGGCTTCTGAAGGCAGGTTTGAGGTTTTACCGTTATACTCCATACTGTGGCTTCAGAAGGTAGGTTTGAGGTTTTACTGTCATACTCCATAAGGTGGCATCTGAGAGCAGGTTTGAGGTTTACTGTTATACCCCATATTGTGGCTGCTAGAGGCAGGTTTGAGGTTTTACTGTTATACTCCATATTGTGGCTGCTAGATGCAGGTTTGAGGTTGTACTGTTATACTCCATATTGTGGCTGCTAGAGGCAAGTTTGAGGTTTTACTGTTATACTCCATATTGTGGCTTCTGAAGGCAGGTTTGAGGTTTTACTGTCATACTCCATATTGTGGCTTCTGAGAGCAGGTTTGAGGTTTTACTATTATACTCCATATTGTGGCTGCTAGAGGCAGGTTTGAGGTTTTACTGTTATACTCCATAAGGTGGCATCTGAGAGCAGGTTTAAGGTTTTACTGTTTTACTCCAGAAGGTGGCATCTGAGAGCAGGTTTGAGGTCTTACTGTTATACTCCATATTATGGCTTCTAAAGGCAGGTTTGAGGTTTTACTGTTAGACTCCATATTGTGGCTTCTGAGAGCAGGTTTGAGGTTTTCCTGTTATACTCCATAAGGTGGCATCTGAGAGCAGGTTTGAGGTTTTACTGTTATACTCCATATTGTGGCTGCTAGAGGCAGGTTTGAGGTTTTACTGTTATACTCCATGAGGCGGCATCTGGGAGCAGGTTTAAGGTTTTACTGTTTTAATCCAGAAGGTGGCATCTAAGAGCAGGTTTGAGGTTTTACTGTTATACCCTATATTGTGGCTGCTAGAGGCAGGTTTGAGGTTTTACTGTTATACTCCATATTGTGGCATCTGAGAGCAGGTTTGAGGTTTTAATGTTATACTCCATAATGTGGCATCTGAGAGCAGGTTTGAGGTTTTCTTTTATACTCCATATTGTGGCATCTGAGAGCGGGTTTGAGGTTTTACTGTTATACTCCGTATTGTGGCATCTGAGAGCAGGTTTGAGGTTTTACTTTTATACTCCATAAGGTGGCCCCCGGAGACAGGTGTTGCTTTTATAATGAATAAGGAAGCTTCTTAAGGTGATACTTTAGTAATCGATAAGGTGGCTTCTCAAGACAGTTGTCGCTTAAATACTTACTAAGGTACTTTTTAAGGTGCTATTGGAGTACCCAATAAGATGGCTTCTAAAGACATGTTTTGCCCTCATATTCAATAAGGTATCTTGCTAAAGGTGTAACTATTGTATACTCATTAAGATAAATTCTAAAGACAGGTATTGCTTTCGTACTCAATAATTTGAGCTTCCGGAGCACCTGATGTCACTCAGTTTCACTGGAGTTCACACTGTGAGTGCTTTGTTTTGAATGTTGTGATTTCTATTTCTGTGATTTGTATCTGTCTAACGTCATTGTTTTGTGTCTAACGTCATTGTTTTCTGTGTTCTCGTTTTGGCCATGCCTTTGGACTTCGATTTTTGTAAATTTCACTCCTTTGTTCCCCCGTTATTCTACTGCCGTTGTTTGAATAATCAAGACAGGTGCTGTTTTAGTTTTAGATAAGGAGGCTTCTCAAGACAGATGTTGCTTTATCATTCAATTGGGTAACTTCTTAAGATTATACTGTAGTACTCAATAAGGTGGCTTCTAAAGATTATACTGGACTACTTACTTAGATGGCTCCTCAAGGTTATACTGTACTACTCACTAAGGCGGTTTCCAAAGGTTATACTGTAGTACTCACTAAGGTGGCTTCTCAAAATTATACTGTAGTACTCACTAAGGTAACTTCTAAAGGTTATACTGTAGACCCACTAAGATGGCTTCTATAGGTTATAATGTAGTACTTACTAAGATGGCATCTCAAGATTATACTGTAGTACTCGCTGAGGTGGCTTCTCAAGGCTATACTGTAGTACTCACGAAGGTGGCTTATCAAGGTTATACTGTAGTACTCACTGAGGCGGTTTCTTTAGGTTATAATGTAGCACTCACTATGGTGGCTTCTCAAGGTTATACTGTAGTACTCACTAAGGTGGTTTCTAAAGGTTATACTGTAGTACTCACTAAGGTGGCTTGAACTGTTTCTCAAAGTTATACTGTAGTACTTACTAAGGTGGCTTCTCAAGGTTATACTGTAGTACTCACTAAGGCGGTTTCTTAAGGTTATACTGTAGTACTCACTAGGGTGGTTTCTTAAGGTTAAACTGTAGTACTTAATAAGGTGGCTTTTAAAAGTCATACTGTAGTACTAAATAAGGTGGCTTCTGAAGACAACTAGTGCTTTAGTACAATGTACTTAATAAGGTGGCTTCTGAAGACAGCTGATGCTTTAGTACTCAATAAGGTAGCCTCTTAAGTTGTTACTAAGTGGCTTCTCAAGACAGATGTTACTTTAGTACTTAATAGTACGTGATTAGGTAGTTTATAAAGGAGTTACATTAGTTTTCGAACCCAGTCAATAAATGTTTAATTGATTATGATCTTTTCTAACAGAAAATCAATGAAAGTAGCGTTTTTCCTATAATATATAGTTTGTTTGAATGAGATCATGTAACTTTTACACTTATTTTATTTTATTTGAAATACTTATTCGGAAGTACACGGCTGTTTTTTTATTTAAAAAGGGGAATGAAATTTATAAGATGAATTAATACAACAGCTTTATGTTTACGACCTATTATGGTTGCTTCTGTAGACATTGCAAATGGTTGTTGTTTGTACAATTCGTGCACATCTCTATTTAACTTACAAGTAAATGAAAAAGGGGCGCTTTCACCTTTTTCATCTCATCGATGGTATTGGAACTGAACAATTATATTTGAAATAATTTAAGAATTCTTAGATTTTGACATATATCCTTATATTCCTTGAGCCTGACTTAAGGTCCTATCCCATGCAAGATGAGTGCTTCTCTGCAAACTAAAAGTATTCTGTTATTGTCATTCCATTCGAATGTTTGTCATTTTTATGCAAATAATGCCATTGAAAAATGTTTGACATATTCTGAAGGAACTTTCCATAGTAGCTGCAAAATCCCTAGAAACATTGTAACTTATAAAATTTCTGTGATCGAAAGGCATAATGCACAGTTTTATCAACACGCATTGTTTCATTCATAACTGGCCTTAGCATTGACTAAACGATGATCTACGTTCATATCACTGGGACTAATATTAATCCCAGGGTGGGTGTCATGACATCCTCCTGATCTTACAAAACTACAAGAGATTGCTTATTGCTATTGATTCTGATACTTACTGTTTGTTTTATCTTGGTAATAGTTGTTTACTTTAGTCTTTCGTGTGTGGTTTTGTTCAGTTGAGACCTGAGACTGAAATTAACCTTCATTGTAGATGTTTCCTGTTCTCTTTTCCTTTTTTATATGCAAAGATAATTTGTTGTACGTTTTGTTTTACTTGGCTCAACGGATTTAAAAATGATTTTCTCCTACATTTCAGCTTTGGACACTGGTTGATAATATAACTTTTAAAGATTTTCACGATTATCAGGCCTGATTTAAGAAACTATTTGTATAAGATTTGTAAGCAAATTAAACCCACCTTGACAGCTTGACCCTTATAGTCAACCGTTTAATCCGTCGTGTTGTCTCTTTTATATATATATTCCGTCGTCGTCGGGGTCGTCGTAAATATTTTGTTAACTTGGCCCAAACTTTAAACAATAACCTTCTCAAATCATATTCAATATCAATGAATTTTGACACAATATTGAGCGCAACTTCATTATTGAATCCCAAGATTACTTTGAAAAAAATAATTCCGATTTTTCCGTATTTTGCCATTAGTTAATTGGACTTACATGCCACAGACAGATGATGATTGGTAAGTGGTTACATCTTTAGTAGTAACCAACATCCATACCAGAATTATGTCACCTTGACCTATATTTTCCGCATCAATGAATTTGGCAAAATTTTCACTACTTTTTTTAGGTCCATATATCAACAATGTTTAAACAAAATTGGGCTAAAGGAATTTAATTTTGATTTTGATGTAGAATTGTAGCATATAGTCTAAAGACGGGCAATTTTATTCCGGTTCCAACTTTGGGAAATTTCCTGAAAATGTCCAAGACTAACATTTTTTTTAAATTTTTGCATACAATCAAATATTTTAGCTATCTTTCCATGTAAGACATGATTTTGAAAACTAAGAATACAAAAATGTGGTTCCAATTTTGGTAAATTTCCTGAAATCTCAAAGACATGCAATTTTCACGATACCTTGTTAGCAACATGCATTTTGATGCATTTTAGTCAAAACAAATATATTCAACTGTGAGATTTCAAAAAACTTTGATTCCAACTATGGTAAATTTCCTGAAACTCTCAAACACAAGCAATTTTAGGGAATATACTTTTTGGATGAATTTTCGAAACATATTTCCAGAGGTTAGATTTCAAAAAAATTTTGGTTCCAATTTTGGTAAATTTCCCGAAACTCTCAAAGACATGCAATTTTTTGGAAATCTTGTTAGCAACCATGCTTTCTTAATGAATTTAAGTCCAAATAAATATTTTCAATGGTTAGATTTCAAAATTTTTTTATTTCAATTTTGGTAAATTTCCCGATACTCTCAAAGACCGGTTATTTGGAATTCTTCTAGCAACCACATCTTATTAAAGGCCAAACTATATTATGACCGTAGAGTGATGATCAGGCGAGATACTAGGTTCCGCGGAACCTTAAACGCTGGCTGTCAGCAATTCTTAGTGTTTAGACATTGTTGTTAACTTCAATATTTTACGTTGAACTAATTTTTCAGTCTCCTTATTTAGGCAACATTGTAGGTGTTTCCTGTTATCTTTTTTTATTCTATTTTTCATTTGAGATATACTTACAGATTTTAAAACGGTTTATGAATATTTCATGTTTTTGACTGTGGTGTATACAAATGTGTCAATACCAAGTGGTCTATACCGGGAATCATTTGGTAGATTGCTTGTACATCTTGTTTTTTTTAAATTTGGATATCTTTTTCTTTAAATTGTATCTAATGAACGATAAAGAACTGTGTAATATCTTACAAAATTTATACTTTCAAAGCTATTTTTGTTTCTTTCTGTACTGTAATAAAACACTTAAATTTGTAAGTTAAGTTTTATTAGGGACCGACCATTTAACTTGAAAGGGGGGGCTATGGTTTTTTTCTAAAAAAATATTTTGGAGCTGATTTTATGTGAAAAAAATTTTTTGGCTACCAAAATGATGAAAAAAAATTGTGAACGAGGCTTTCTGCCCCAAAAAATAATGTTAATTTTGAAAAAAAATATTATGTTGATACACGTGAAAAAAATTAGTAAAATTTTTCGCGCCAAGCGCGAAAAAAATTTTCTGTCCAGAAAAAAAAACCCGTAACCCCCTCTTTCAGGTTAAATGGTCGGTCCCTTAGATCTTAATTGTTGTAAATATACCTAAAAACACTTATCTTACTATATTTACTCATTTATGTTTTTAACGGTCAGTTCGGTAGTAGAGGAGGCTTGTTTAGGGTATATTGGAATATGGAATATTTATAATCTTTAACGATAGGATATGGGATATTTGAGAGAATACTGACAGGGATATGGGATATTTTTACTATAGGATATGGGAAATTTTTATAATTCTTTGGATATATCCAATTTTCAAAAGATAGTTTAGTCCGGACTTACTGGAATATGGTATATTGAGACATTCTAAACAAGTCTCGTAAATGTAGAACTATAAAACACCTGACTGAAAACAGAACAGAATTTGTTCTATATGAATTCACTTTTTAAATGTATTAACTACTAACAAAATTTAGTCAATTGTTTTAATTTTTTAAAGATTTAGCGTGAATAAAATCTAATTTTAAAACCAATGATTTCTGTGAATGTTAATATAGGTATTAGAACTCGAGGAAGAGAAGAAGGGGTTGGAGAGAAGCGTTAGTGAATTCAAAATGAAATCTAAATTTAAAACCAATGATTTCTGTGAATGTTAATATAGGTATTAGAACTCGAGGAAGAGAAGAGGGGGTTGGAGAGAAGAGTTAGTGAATTCAAAATGAAATGTGAACAGACAGAAAAAAGAGGGACAGAACAAAGACAGGTGGAAGAAAAGAAAAACACTGAGGAAATTCAGTTTCTAAAGAGAACACAACAACAGTTGAAGGTAAACTACATAGAATCGTATTGGCTTAATATCTATATTGGCTAACGTATACCGAAAGAAAATGGAACAAAAGTAAAAACTTAGAATGAAAAGCCGAAGCACACGGAAATTTAGGGGCAACGCAGAGTGTTTTTACATAGCCAATACTGGACAAATATGCCTTTTGGACAAGTAAGTTGCAGATCATTGCAGTCACATACTCAACAAAATGATAATAAATTTTGAAATTTTTGTAATGAATTGTACAAGAACAAAACAGCTATTTGTCTGTGCTATAATAAAGATTCTAATATGGCGTCCTTCAAACGCTTTGAGAACACTACAGGGTTCTAATAAGCATAGAGCCCTCGGTGACGTCACAATACGAATACCGGACGTCATAATCTCAACCGTAAATAGTTCAAACGGGAATAACACATTTTTATTATTATTTTTCAGTAACTAAGGCTTAATGTAAAACAAAAAGTGGATGAAAAGTCAGTTTCTACAACTTTTATATATGCTTGGTATGTTGTTTCATGGTCTATTTTGCTTAATTATTATGACAAAAAATGGCATTTGAAAACATTCTCCTAGTACCGCTTCAAATTTTCAGAACATTTCTAAACCATATTAGAATCGAAATAGATTATTGCAATTGGGCTCTATGCTAACTAGAACATTGCAAGACCTTATAATTGTCATCATTTTATACCTCGCTATCGCTCGGTATAAAATATCGACAAATATAAGGTCTTACCATGTTCTAATTAGCATAAAGCCCGCTTACAATAATCTATTTCTTAATTGATAAAAAAAAAAGACAAGAATATTATAATGCATAGTCCTTGCAAGTGTTGTTGCCAAGTTTTGAGCTCTTCATAATGCAACTCACGGTAATAAGTTCAGAAATATTACTAGACTTTAGTACATAACATGTAAAAATCCTACGATTTCATTGGATAATTTGACGTCACTATATTTGAACAGCTATTTGTTTACCTTGACAGCGGGATACTATACTTGACGACGGGACTATACCTCACGTGACATCCGGTTTACTATACTTTGCCTCCTTTTGATTTTGATTTCTTTCATGTTATGTACTAAATTAATTACGGACTTCTCCCTCGGGAACCGTTTTCCTATAGTGTTGTCTGGTGCGAATAGTGCCCTCGCCTGTCGGCTCGTGCACTATACGCCCGAGACAACACTATAGGACAAAGTGTTGTTACTTCCAAATCCTGTACCGACGCATATTTGCAGTTACAGCAATGTTTGCAACACTGTTTTTTTCTATTTCCAGCAACAAATAGAAGCACTAGCTGTTCCTAAAAGGTCTTGAATCATGATGACATTGGATGAAGACGGAGTTTTAGGATCACTTAATATGTGATTGGATGATGAACTAGAAACACTTTAGAGATCATAAAACTTTACTATCAGTATTAATTTGTAATTAGCGGCATTATTGTTATATATAGAAATATAAATAAAAAATAGACCTCCTAATTGAATTCAAACATGATATGCCAATATCCGGCCATTTTCTAAGCTGGTATATTATAAAAATTCATAACAGTTTGTCCTTAACACAATTTTTTATATTTTCTTTTCGTGTAAGGTAGAAAATTTGCTCGTTTTTTGCTGTCGCCCCTTCTTCTAGGGGAGAAATATTGAAGTACCCCAAATTCTTCTTCTATTTCTTTTCCTTCTTTTTCTTCCAATGCAGCCTTGTCCTTGGCATAACTTTTTTGTGTTATGGTCCATTGTGTTCAGTTCATATTTTTTGTCTTAATGATAGTTTTGAGCAATACAACCGCTTTAACCATTTTTTTTTGAATGCCTGTACCAAGTTGGAATTTATTATTTTTCCGTTGTTTTGCACTTACTTCGTCTTCAGTTCGCCGTTTGAATTTTGTTGGCTCCAGTGGTTTAACAATTACCCCCCTCCCCCCTTTTTTTTTCTTTTGGTATCACCTAGAAAGTGCCTAAACGTATTTAAATATTCTTAATATTCATGATGTTATACGTTTACCTTGTACTTTGACGCTGTCTGGTGTTTTTATAGCAACGATATCCATGTGGCATTTTGGAACTAAAGTGATTTTTCTTTGAAGTCCGAGATTGAATGGTCACCATTAAGATCCTATACTACGTTTTTTGTTATGTATTATTACTTATAATTGTGACTGGCACTCGGGTACATGTTAAAGATTATTTTTCTTAAATTTCATCAATAAACATGGTAAATATATGCATCTACCATACCCCGTGACGCCTGTATCAACCATGATTGTCATCCGTGACCAGAAGCGTTGTTCGACAATTAGCAAAGAATTCCGCTCAAACCGGTGCAAGGGACAGTCTTGAACTTACTATGGGGTATGAGCAAAGCTCATTGTTGAAGGCCTCATGGTGACTTCAAGATGAAGAACAACAATAAAAGCGTTGTTCCTTTGCTTGTTTTTTACCATGTATTTGTAGAGACTTTGTCTCATGTACCGTACATTTACTCCATATCCTTTCATTCACCATGTGACATTATCTTGGTTCAAGACGAATATACTTGTTACCGTAAAAGGTCCTGTTTTATCCGCACATTTCACCCTGGAGATTTAAGATTTGGGGTGCGGATAATATACCGCTAACCGACTTGAGGGTAATCTACAGATGCGCATAATACGTGGCTTTTTGCATTCATCATAGACTCTTAAGTGTTGGTGACTATTTATGCAAATATAAGTTTAAATTTTATCTATAAGTTATATTTATCACTCACCATTTACTTTTATATGAAAAAATAGGTTTACGTTCATAAGTTTGACTTTCCCATAAAATCAACGAATGCTTAAGTTTTTTTTTTTTTTTTTTTGTCCTCATGCAGATATTGATTTGATTAATATTATGCTTCAGTTTCTGTCCTCCAAAGATAAACTTAAACTGAAGGTAAAACGACTACATATTGTTGCAATTTTGTCATCACTGCATGTTGTCCTCCAAAGATACACAAATTCACAAATAATTAACATTGAAACGTGTCATTAAAGTAATGACAATACTTATTGGTCGATATCAATGCATACTTCTGCAAAAAATTCACTTCGCATGTCATATGTTGTTTAAAAAAAAGACCACTATCTTCCTCAATTCATTATATCTTTGCTTGTTGTAAGCCTTTAAGAAGGATATTTCGTACAAGCTTGAAATACATCATGTTCCTATGTGGCACTGAATTATACAAAAATCAAAAAATTAGATGTTTATAATTCCTTAAAAAAATGAAGTACAACACGAAATTCCACAGATATTGATCCAAACCACCAAACTTCAATTTCAGAACCTTTTAATGATAAGTTTGGATGCGAGTGATGATACACTAACCAGAACTGTTTCATTGTACTTCAATGCCAAAACCACAGACCAATTCTTTTTTGATAAGGCCTATAATGATTACATCTTTTTTTTTACATTTTGCCACATTTTGCCAACATTTCATGTTGCTTTCAAACACAGTGTTCACTTTTTGTCATGATGGCTTAAGTTATTGTTGTAATTCATTTGTAGTTGTGAACATTCAATCATGATAGAGAAACAGAGTATTTACATTTCTCATGACTATAAATGAGTGTTATGATTACAGATTTAACAATATAGTGTAGTGTCTTTAAAATATGAGATTTATTTCACTTGGTATGAGGCTTAGAAACAGGGGCAATGTGGGATCAGTATCTGTAATCATTATTCTCATAATAATTACGGATAAATTGTTTTAAAGATAATGTTCACATTCGTTAGCATTTCTTATGATGTTTCACATTCATCATGACAGATAAATTATTTGCATTTCTCATTATAATTACAGTTAGTGTTCACAATCATCATCATAAATAGTTTATTCATATTTCTTATGATGCTTACAGGCACAATTTTAACTTTTCCCATGATAGATAAATACATTTCTCATGAGGATAAAAAATAAAGTTTTCTCATTCATTATCATAGATCATCATAATGATTATTTATTCACATCCTTCATCATGAAAGATACATAGATTATTCATAAGTTAGATAAATTGTACACATTCATAATGATGACGGCGAAGAGGAGAAGGGTGCAGGATGAGATGAAGAGGAGGGAGAGGAGGAGGAGAGGAGAAGGATGGATACCATTATCACAATTTTTGTGATGAATGATTTTTACATATTAATCATGATAATCGTAGATATGTAAATAACATTCATTTCTTATAAAGTGTTCACAATGATACATGAAATATTCACATTTCTTTTTATTAAAGATACAAGAATTGGAGCAAGAGAAGAGAGATTTGGAAAAACAAGTAAATGAATGGAAGATGAAATCTGAACAGACAGAGAAGAGAGCAACAGAACAGAGACAAGTTGAAGAAAAGAAACATGCCGAAGAGACTCAGTTCTTGAAGAGAACTACACAACAGCTGAAGGTATGTTACTGTTCTCTGTAGAAATAAATGGATTTAGTGAATGAATTTTAAACTTATGGTACACGAAACAAAAATTTCAGATGGCGCTACGCTTTTACTATATCCTACTTAAATAAACACAAAATACAAAGCCCATAAAATTCACCATAGTGAAACGATTTCATATTTCATGTAATTTTCTATGAAATCTTATTTATACATGTACTTGGTATAGAAATGTCAACAATTGTGGTTTTCAGTCAAGCTCCTGTTTCTATTCCTAAAGGTGATGGGTTGAATTTCAGTTAATTGATTTCCATTAAGTAGATTAATTACTATAGAAATTTTACACCAGTATTATCTCATGGATGCTTTGTCGTGGAATTCTTCACAAGAATATACTATTTACCTTTGTTTTTATGCCCCCAGGGCATATTGTTTTTGTCCTGTCTGTCTGTTTGTCTGTGCGTCCGAAACTTTAACCTTGGCTATAACTTTTGAACTATATAAGGTAGACTTTTGATACTTGGCAAGTGTATAGGTCTAGTCAAGAGGAACATAAATATGCACAAAAAAAAATAGGTCAAAGGTCAAAGGTCAAGGTCATAGGGGTCAAAAAGGGGTAAAAATCGGAATCTGGGGGCATATGTAGTGTTTCACAAACACATCTTGTTTTTTAATGTCTTAATACCTTTTATCTTCACTTTTAATAATGCATGTTCTGGCACTGCATGTAATAGCCACACCGTACAACTCACTCAGAAGTTGTCTCTGCTCTTACTTGATGTTGTAATTGCTTGAATCTATTTAAAATTGCCTCCTCAGATTTAAAACGAAAATTTGGATCTCATTTTTGACATCGCTTGGCATTGAGGTCTGCGTCGAATTTAACAGTTGGATAGTATATTGGCTACGGTTGATCATGGTTGGGGGATGGGCAGCCAGTCATAAGTGGCAAATGAAAGATGATTACTCAATTATAATCTGATCAAGGTTGTTTTCATGACCTTGAAATTATGCCGTATCCTTATGATGGTAATTGCATACCACAAACATATTGTAAAGTCCTTACTTTAAAGTCTTTCATATCTGCACTGAAGAAATATAAGGCCTATACTTTGGCGAATGATTACCCCNCCCCCCCCCCCCCCCCCCAATTTAATGGGAAATATTCAGTTTTCCAGGGAAAATATTCCGGCGTATTTAGTATTTAGTGGAGACAAACGCAGGCATACAGAATTGACTGCATTATTTTGAAGTTTCATTGAGATATTGAAGTGTTGACCGAAGCACAAAGCGCGGTAGAGATTCGTGTTGCAAATGTGCGCCCGCGGTCAACACTTTCATAATCCCTATGAAACTTCAAAATAATGCATTCAATTCTTATAATTATATTTTAACCGAAATCAGAGACATATGGTTACATTTAATTATATGTCTCTGCCGAAATGTACGAAAACACGATTATTTACAGGAAAGTACATCATGTGCATTTTACAAATTAATCCGCCACTTGAACATGTGATCAAATGTGTTTCACGGTGTCGTATGAGATTTTAAAGTCTATGAAAACTGCAAGTTCCGTTTCCGGTTTTTGTCATATACTTGCAGATTTCATACGGGGGTTGACATGTTTATGAGATTTTAAAGTCTATGAGATTTTAAAGTAAGCCGTACGACGGAAATATTTAAAAATATGATTTTTATATAGAATTTAACGTTGGTATATGATTATAGGAACCAAATGATTTATTCAGCTGTTTAAATTATTAAAATAACAAACCAATAATTATAAGTTGACGAGATACACAATGTACTCTAATCAGAGGTTGACGGGGATAGTGGAGATCAATTACGTTTTGTAGGAAATTGATTTTCAATATTAAGACACTACTTTATTTTTAAATAGCTGCAAAATGTATGCACTTGTAAACAACCAACACATTAACATTTACGCATATTTACTCGGGGGGGGTCAGGGGTTTACTCTTTGTGGAAAAAAATCACTAAAACTCAACAAATTGTTTGTAGTTTATATGTGCGGGTAAAATAATGTTTTCTATAATTAAAATAATTCAAATCAATATTAAATGAATTAGATTGTTACTGTGTTTAGGAATAGCTAAGAACATTATTACCAACCAACCAACAGAGAACTTAAATGGTCAAAATAAATCTGTAGGCATAAGGTATTAAGGTCAGAATGACAATTTTATGACCCAATCTAACCACAGATAGCCATGAATGATCGTTAATACTGATCGCAACTATTTTCACAGCCATTAAATCTGCAAGCATAGGGTCAGAATTATATTTAATGAACAAACCTGACCACAGATAGCCAAAAATGATCTTAATTATTAATCTCAACTATTTTGAAAGCCCTGAAATTTACAAGCATAAGGTCAGAATGATATTTTATGACCCAAAATGACCATATATAGCCATAAATGATCATAATCATTAATCGCAACTATTTTCACAGCCATGAAATATGCAATCATAGGGTCAGAATGATATTTTATGTCCCAAAATGACCATATATAGCCATAAATGATCATAACTATTAATTGCAACTATTTTCACAGCCATGAAATCTTCAAGCAGAGGGTAAGAGTGATATTTTTAAAACCAAACCTGACCACATATAGCCATAAATTATCCTAATTATTAATCGCAACTATTTTCACAGCCATGAAATATGCAAGCATAAGGTCAGAATGATATTCTATGTCCCAAAATGACCATATATAGCCATAAATGATCATAACTTTTAATCCCAACTATTTTCACAGCCATGAAATCTGCAAGCATAGGGTCAGAATGATATTTTAAGACCCAGCCTGACCACAGATAGCCATAAATGGTCATAATTATTAATTGCAACTATTTCCACACCCATAAAATCTGTAAGAATAAGGTCATAATAACATTAACTTACAAATACATTTGTAACAGTATATTGTTAGAATTTTTCATCAAATTTTACCATAGCTATGAAATTTTCAAGCCTTAAGTTATTCAACCCAAGGCATAAAACCATTGAGGGTCATTTTTTTTTCATTGCTTGCAACTTTTAACAAATCCAATAAGTTTGAGCCATATTTGACATATTTCCCTCAGCAACTGATTTGTTAGTTTTAATTACCAAATTATTTTGGCCATTATTTTTCTGATTGTTTCAGGTGACCACACGGTCATCAGGCTTATACCCCTTAATTGGAAGGAACTTTGAATATATTTCTTTATGCAATTCAATCATTTACTTTTTAGTTTTCGCTTTGAAATTTAAATCCTACAATCCATTTCCCTCAAAACTAATAATCACGCTTCAAGCAGAATCTACACGGGACTAACATACTCATATAACTACAAGTTAATTGATCCAGTATCTATAGAAATATAAGCCTAATGACTTTATTGCATTTTTTATTTTAATGATGAAATCACTACTGCATTGAACTGCGATGTACTTTCAGTTTCGCTCGAGTGCAATCATTTACATACATAATTTAATTTGTAAGAAAATTAAGACCAACAGTGTTATGGTGATTACGAAAATGTTATGTTTCGCAAAATGTGATATGTCACATCGCAGTTTGAATAAACAAAGGTTTCCCGCACATTTCGCAATTCCGGAACTTGCAATTCTCATGCCGGAAGTTAGCACGGCAAAAACCGGAACCGGTACTTGCAGTTTTCATAGACTTTAAAATCTCATACGACAACGGGAATTGCAACTCCCAATTGAAATACCACGTGATTGGTGTTCACCAATCAAATTGGCGGAATTCAAATAGATATGCATGAAATGTAATATAAGAAAGTAAAATGTCACGAAAAAAGAGAAAGGGACCAAAGTTTAACTATAAATATATCTCTTCACAAATGCACGATCACTGCATGAATCACAGTATTTATGTTTTTATTTATTTTATTTTTAGAATCAATTAGAACAACTGATTAGTCCCAAAAAGAGTTGATGCAGTACTGAGGAATATTCCAGAAAACATTCAATGACTTTACATCTTTGTATCTACAGATGTTTACTACTATCATATACTAACATTTCTGAATGAATAAATATTTGGTTACCATGGCTTCGAAAATATTGAGACTTTTTATAGTTTAAACAAAACAACGACAGTAGAATACCGACGAAACAAAGCGCAAGATTACATAAATCATAGATTACATAAATCATTACTTAAATGATTGACCAATTGAATTTAATGCTTATATACAAACAAACCCTGCCCATTCCACTCCTCCTCACCCTTTAATCATACTACACTACCCCCCCCCCCCACTGGCTTATGTAAGTTCTGCTTGGCTGTTATTCTTTGGTTTGTGTCCTCTTTCCCTTCTTATGTTATCCAGTTTACATTTAAGTCAGTTATTGTCGCTCATTGCATTTACAGCAGCACATGACCATTTTGTTAATAAGAAGTTTTGTCAATATCGCAATATTGGTAAATTTTCTGACCGTAATTTTATTAATTGTTTCAAAGTCGTTCAGTATAGAATGCCTCCGTTTTTGTGTTGCCTTGTACATGTTGTATTACTTCCCTTATTCAGAAGAGTATTATCATGATAGAAGGAGCAATTCGGTATTGGTGTTCAACTTGGTTTGATGGTGAAGTGAGACGACTGAACTGGAAATTTTATCATACCTATTAATGTAACGGTTGAGTTGTTATCATGATAGGATTTACCTTCACAAGACTGATAATTGTCCTGATTTTTTTTTAGCTCACCTGACCCGAAGGGTCACTTTGAGCTATTGCCATCACTTGGCGTCCGTCGTCCGTTAACTTTTCACATAATCATCTTCTCCTCTGAAACCACTGAAGCAAATTCAACCAAACTTTACAGGAATGTTGAACTAAAGGTCTTTTACAAAGATTTGCTCATTTCGTTATGATCCGATAAAAAACATGGCCGCCAGCGCGGAACTTAGGTTTAACATTGGACCTATGGGAAAAATCACATTTTCATCTTTTGCTCCCAAACAACTGTAGCAAATTCAACCAAACTTTACAGAAATCATGTACTAAAGGTCCTTTACAAAGATTGCTCATTTCGTTCCGATCCGATGAAAAACATGGCCACCAGCGCGGAACTAAGGTTTAACATTGGACCCTATGGGATAAATCCCATTTTCATCTTTTGCTCCGAAACAACTGTAGGAAATTCAACCAAACTTTACAGGAATGTTGTACTAAAGGTCTTTTACAAAGATTGCTCATTTCGTTCCGATCTGATAAAAACATGGCCGCCAGCGCGGAATTTAGGTTTAACATTGGACCTTATGGGGAAAATCACATTTTTATCTTTTGCTCCGAAACAACTGTAGCAAATTCAATCAAACTTTACAGGAATGATGAGTAGTTGATATGGCAAAAAGCCGTAGGTTTTCAAAAACGTTTTTGAAAACCTGCGGCTTTTTGCCATTGTTAACTACTATCCAGGAGCATGTGACAAAAAACGTGTTTACGATTTTTGTTTCTACANCGATTTCATATTTCATGTAATTTTCTATGAAATCTTATTTATACATGTACTTGGTATAGAAATGTCAACAATTGTGGTTTTCAGTCAAGCTCCTGTTTCTATTCCTAAAGGTGATGGGTTGAATTTCAATTAATTGATTTCCCATTAAGTAGATTAATTACTATAGAAGTTTTACACCAGTATTATCTCATGAACGCTTTGTCGTGGTATTCTTGACAAGAATCTACTATTTACCTTTGTTTTTTTTTTTTAATGTCTTAAGGATGTAATAAGGAGAAATTTTTTAAATCTACGATTTTAAATTGATACCCTAAATGGAAAGAGTGTTGTTAAAGGAATAAGATAAGCTAAAAATATTGATAGGTTATGGGCCTTATTTTCAAGATATTTCACATTCTAAAAAATGGCGGGAAAGGCTCTCTTGGACTTTTACCTTAGTATAATATGGACGCAGTACTGATTTGTTTCACATGGAAAGAAAATCTTCAATCTAACAAAATCTTGCTTACTGACTTAAAATGAGCTTCTGAAGACTTTGATGACTAGAAAATTGGGTGTAATGAGGCAAAATATTTTACATAGTGATAATGGATAAAATCAGAGAAATCCGAATGTCTTTTACAAATTGCAAAAACCTCACCTTACTACACCCTTAATACCTTTTATCTTCACTTTTAATAATGCATGTTCTGGCACTGCATGTAATAGCCACACCGTACAACTCACTCAGAAGTTTCTCTGCTCTTACTAGATGTTGTAATTGCTTGAATCTATTTAAAATTGCCTCCTCAGATTTAAACGAAAATTTGGATCTCATTTTTGACATCGCTTGGCATTTAGGTCTGCGTCGAATTAAACAGTAGGATAATATATTGGAAACGGTTGATCATGGTTGGGGATGGGCAGCTAGTAATAAGTGGTAAATGAAAGATGATTCCTCAATTATAATCTGATCGAGGTTGTTTTCATGACCTTGAAATTATGCCGTATCCTTATGATGGTAATTGCATACCACAAACATTTTGTAAAGTCCTTATTTTAAAGTCATTCATATCTGCACTGAAGAAATATAAGGCCTATACTTTGGCGAATGATTACCCCTCCCCCCATTTAATGGGAAATATTCAGTTTTCCAGAGAAAATATTCGTATTCAGTATTTAGTGGAGACAAACGCAGGCATACCTAAGTAGATAACTTAAGAACTGAATGCATTATTTTGAAGTTTCATTGAGGTATTAAAGTGTTGACCGAAGCACATTTTTAATGAAGCGCGGTAGAGCTTCATGTTGCAAATGTGCACCCGCGGTCAACACTTTCATAATCCCTATGAAACTTCAAAATAATGCATTCAATTCTTATAATTACATTTTAACCGAAATCAGAGACAATATAATTACATTTAATTATATGTCTCTGCCGGTATGTACGAAAACACAATTTATTTGCAAGAAAGTGCATCATGTGCATTTTAGAAATTAATCCACCACTTGAACATGTGATCAAATGTGTTTCATGGGAATTGCAACTTGCAGATTGATATGCCAAGTGATTGGTGTTCACCAATCAAATTGGCGGAATTCAAATAGATATGCATGAAATGTAATATAAGAGTGTAAAATGTCACGAAAAAAGAGAAAGGGACCAAAGTATCTCTTCACAAATGCACGATCACTGCATGAATCACAGTATTTATGTTTTTATTTATTTTATTTTTAGAATCAATTAGAACAACTGATTAGTCCCAAAAAGAGTTGATGCAGTACCGAGGAATATTCCAGAAAACATTCAATGACTTTACATCTTTGTATCTACAGATGTTTACTTACAATCCTATACTAACATTTCTGAATGAATAAATATTTAGTTACGATGGCTTCGAAAATATTGTGACTTTTTGTATTCTTTAAACAAAACAACGACAGTAGAATACCGAAGAAACAAAGCACAAGATTACATAAATCATAGGTTACATAAATCATAGATTACATAAATCATAGATTACATTTTCATCATTTGGCGTCCTTCGTCCGTCCGTCGTCCGTTAACTTTTCACATAATCATCTTCTCCTCTGAAACCACTGAAGCAAATTCAACCAAACTTTACAGGAATGTTGATTTAAAGGTCTTTTACAAAGATTGCTCATTTCGTTATGATCCGATGAAAAACATGGCAGCCAGCGCGGAACTTATGTTTAACATTGGACCTTATGGGATAAATCGCATTTTCATCTTTTGCTCCCAAACAACTGTAGCAAATTCAACCCAACTTCACAGAAATGATGTAGTAAAGATCCTTTACAATGATTGCTCATTTCGTTCCGATCCGACGAAAAACATGGCCACCAGCGCGGAACTTAGGTTTAACATTGGACCCTATAGGAAAAATCACATTTTCATCTTTTGCTCCAAAACAACTGTAGGAAATTCAACCAAACTTTACAGGAATGTTGTACTAAAGGTCTTTTACAAAGATTGCTCATTTCGTTCCGATCTGATAAAAAAAAAACATGGCCGCCAGCGCGGAACTTAGGTTTAACATTGGACCCTATGGGAAAAATCCCATTTTTATCTTTTGCTCCGAAACAACTGTAGCAAATTCAACCAAACTTTACAGGAATGATGTACTAAAGGTCCATTACTAAGATTGCTCATTTCGTTCCAATCCGACAAAAACATGGCCGCCAGCACGGAAGATGGTTTAACATAGGACTCCATGGGAAAATTACATTTTCATGTCCTCCACTACAACAATTGAAGCAAATTCAACCAAACTTTACAGTAATGGTGTAAGGAAGGTCCTTTACATAGATTGCTCATTTCGTTCTGATCCAATAAAAAAACATGACCGCCAGAGCGGAACATAGTTTAACATTGGACCCTATGGGAAAATCACATTTTCATCTTCTCCTCTGAAATCACTGTAGCAAAGTCAACCAAACTTTACAGGAATGATGTTCTAAAGTCCTTAACAAAGATGGCTCATTTTGTTCTGATCCGATAAAAAACATGACCGCCAGAGCGGAACATAGTTTAACATTTGACCCTATGAGAAAAATAACATTTTCATCTTCTCCTCTGAAACCACCGAAGCAAATTCTACCAAACTTTACAGGAATGATGTACTAAAGGTCCTTAACAAAGATTGATCAGTGTGTACCGATCCGATAAAAAACATGGCCGCCAGCATGGAACTTAGGTTTAACATTGGACTCTACGGGAAAATCACATTTTCATCTTCTCCTTTGAAACTACTCAAGAAAATTCATCCAAACTTTACAGGAATGATGTCCTTAACAAAGATTGCTCATTGTGTGCCGATCCGATAAAAAACATGGCCGCCAGCAGGGAACATAGTTTTACATTCGATCCTATGGGAAACTCACATTTTCATCTTAATTCTCCTCTGAAACCACTGAAGGAAATTCAACCAATCTTTACAGGAATGATGTACTAAAGGTCCTTAACAAAGATTGCTCATTGTGTACCGATCCGATAAAAACATGGCAGCCAGCACGGAACATAGTTAAACATTGGACCCTATGGGAAAATCACATTTTCATCTTCTCCTCTGAAACTACTGTAGCAAATTCAACGAAACTTTACAGGAATGATGTACTAAAGGTCCTTTACAAAGATTGGTCATTTCGTTCCGATCCGATAAAAAACATGGCCGCCAGCACGGAACATAGTTTAACATTGGCCCCTGTTGGAAAAATCACATTTTCATCTTCTCCTCTCAAACCACTGAAGTAAATTCAATCAAACTTTACAGGAATGATGTTTGGAATGTCCTTAACAAAGATTGCTCATTTGGACACAACCTGATAAAAAACATGGCCGCCAGCACGAAACATAGTTTAACACTGAACCCTATATGGGAAAAATCACATATTTATCTTCTCCTCTGAAACAACTGAAAAAATTCAACCAAACTTTAGGGGAATGATGTACAGTAGGTACTTTACAAAATTCATTCATTTCATTTCGATCCAGCAAAAAGCATGGCCTCCGCTGCAGAGCAAAGTTTTAACACTGGAGCCCGGTATGAGAAAACCATCATTTTCATCACCTTCTCTGAAACTATTCAAGCAAATTACACTAAATGTATGGAAGTCCTTTGCAAAAATTGCTCATTTCAATAGGATCAGACAAAAATCATGGATGCTAATGGAGAACATAGCTAAATATGATACCCCATTGGTAATAAAAACATATTTTTGGTCATGCATGGCATAGAAGCATTTTGTCAGGTGAGCGATACAGGCTCAGTCTCTTAGCCTCTAGTTTTCCATTCTATCATTTTTGCAAGAGAATTCAAACTTATAGTTAAATTGTTTGTTCCTTTGACTGACATCTCGCGGTTAATATTATTGCTAGATATCCAGCAAATTCAAAGTAGTCTTGATCATCAATGGTATCCCATTTTCAGCTGACCAGGTGTTTCTTTGGGAAATGAGTATCAAGAATGTATAGGCGTTATAGGCTTTAAGATGAAGAACAACAAGATGACTTAAAGATGAAGAACACCAATAAAAGCTTTGTTCTTACCATGTATTTGTAGAGACTTTGTCTCATGTGCATTTACTCAATATCCTTTTATTCACCATTTACATCCTTAATAAACGCTTCTTTTTACTTCAAAGGAATATGCTATGATACTTTGTACACTGAAGATGCATTTGAACATAAAATGTTTCTAAATTATATCGCTATGAAAACTATTTTTAGTCATTTGTTTCCTTAGTCATTTAAGTTAATTAAGTTGTCTCAAATTTGATGAGTTGCTCCTCTGTGTTTTCATCAGGAAATATTTGTCCAATACAACTTCACCTTTAACATAAGTCGATCTTAGTCGTATGGTCTTTAATTATGTCAAATCTGTGAACGATCAATTTGCATAGTACTGAAACAACTAATTGTAAATTCACTATAAAGAAGATGGAATATGCGGTTTTTATTTTCTACTAAATAATTTTAGATTTGCGTGTTATTCTACGACAGAGAGTAAGTATAGACATTTTGAAGGAATGTTCCATTCTACTGATTCACTTCAAATACGATGCCTTACATTACACATCGAAACAATAAAAGGGTATTGGGTAAATGAACTCGAGACAAAGTCTCTACAAATGCTAATAAAACAACGCTTTTATTGTTCTTCATCTTGAATTCACAATATCCTTAAGAATGGATTCCTGGGAGCTTCAATATATCCTGATTTTAGCATGGGTTGGTCCTAAATGCCGAATATTTTATTCTGAGCGACAGCGATGGATAAAATATCAGCATTAAGGGCCAATCCGTGGAGAAGATAAATATCAATTGATATTTTGTATTAAATATTTTTTGTGAACATGAAAGTTATCAATAATATTTATTTCTGATGAAAAAAAAAATGAGCAGATACGATATAAATGTACCCGGGACAAAATACAATTATCTCCAAATGATTGATTTTAATCTTCACTGAACCAAATGACCATCGGCATAATCAATAATGCACAATTCACAGCATGTTTTTTATACATATAGTGTGCATGTTTTGTGTGATATAATCTTTTAATTTTCTATTCTATTCATTTAAATAAAAACACTTTTTCGCAATAAAATGGATCTCGAATGAATCATGAACCCAAAAAATTGAAAGAAAAATGTTTTTGAAATGTGAATATGTATATGTATATGTAAAGCAAAATAGTGTCCTATGAAAAAGTGTCCTTCCTGTTATATATTTTATTGGAAAATCCAAGAGGACAATATTTTATTATTACAACTGCATTTTATTTCGTCCTCGACTTTATCATAGGTATCAATTGTTAGACTGGACAGTATTTCACGGCGGACACATATGTTCAACCTTCAGTGTCCACCTTTAAAGTGAGTACACATGAGAGAACAAAAACCTAACCAAAACAAGTAAAGGAAGTACAGTTTGTAAATACGGCGAAAAATAAATATTCTGGCCCGCAAAATTTTGAAAATAAATAATCTGGCTCGACCAAATTTGCCAGACCCTCACTCAGAATCAAATGGTCGTCCCCTAAATAAATGTAGCAAAAAACGTATGATCGTACATCCATATAAGAAATTCTCTCAAGGATAAGTACAACATAACTGAAATTTACATCTCTCTCACGGGGAATCTTTTTACGGACT
The DNA here is from genome assembly GCA_002080025.1 of Modiolus philippinarum. Classification (NCBI taxonomy): domain Eukaryota; kingdom Metazoa; phylum Mollusca; class Bivalvia; order Mytilida; family Modiolidae; genus Modiolus; species Modiolus philippinarum. Next base: position 82,727 of record MJUU01048816.1, read on the forward strand.
TACACACTGCAGGAGAGACAAACTCCAGTCTAGAATAAGTAATGAAAGGATATGGAGTAAATGTACATGAGACAAAGTCTCTATAAATGCATAGTAAAACAAAGCAATGGAACAACGCTTTTCAATTGTTGTTCTTCATCTTGAAGTTACCATGAGGCCTTTAACAATGAGCTTTGCTCATACCTCATAGTAAGTTCAAGACGGCCCTAGTTGTCTATCAGCGCTACATTCATGCTCTTCATTATCCATTTATGCGGAGTGTCAACAAACAAGGCAAACAACTGGCAAAATGTTTTTACAATCAATTTTATCCGTTGCCCGACAAAAAGACTAGCAGAAGACAATCACATCACCTAAACAACCATTGAGAGCTCTCATTGAGTCAAAAGTAAGAAAATAATAAAATCACGAGATGTGGGCACAATTAACCGGCAATGTACTACAAAAAATAAAAATGCCAAAATTTGAAAGTATGATAGTGCATCAATTTGAGAAAATCTCTCAAGCACAAGTACACCATAACTGAAATATATATATGGAGCATACATCTCTTGCACGGGAAATCTTTTAACAGACTCCAACCTGCAAGAAAGACAAACTCCAGTATAAAATGAGCAATGAAGGGATATGGAATAAATGAGACAAAGTCTCTATAAATACAAAGCAATGGAAAATTTAACGCTTTTATTGTTGTTCTTCATCTTGAAGTCATTATGAGGCCTTCAACAATGAACTTTGCTCATAACCCAGTAAGTTTAAGACGGTCCCTAGTATCGGTTTGAGTGGAATTCATTGCGAATTGTCGAGCAACGCTTGGCTAGTTCAATACCAATTTTCTTCTGTTGTCGCTTCTAACTATCTTCGGGTCACAAACATGTGTGATTTTATAGAAAATTCATCTAGATTTCGTTTTACTGCTGCATCACTAATAAATTCCCAGACGGACATCACAAATAAATTCCGAGATCTATACTTATATATGAAAACAAAACCTAATATAGTGTGTGTATGAATAGGACTCGGGACAATAATACATGTTGAATATCCAAATATTATTCAATTATTAAGTCAAGAGCGAATAGGCTAATCTGCTGCACAAAAAAAAAACCAAAATATGCACGATTTTGACTTGTTTCTATCTTATGTGTACAACAGCTAAACAGATACAACGTATTTGTCACAGACAAAGGGTATATTCTTTCACATACGAAACAATTTGTTATGCCTGGTTTTAACAAGTCTTTTTTTTATTTTGCCAGACATGTTATTTCCTTACATTAAACAGGACAACGTTTTGATCCTTTTTATTAATGCTGCTGAAGTTAACAATTAAAGAATATGGAGTAAATAGACAAATAAATGGTTGAACTAAGCAATGGAACAACGCTTCTATATCTTTTTCATTTTGAAATCACCATGAGGATTTCAACAATGAATTTGAGTTCGCTCTTATCTCATTGTGAATTCAAGAGGGCATCTTGCACCGGTTTGAGTGGAATTCATTACTAAATGTCGAGCAACGCTCTTTCAAGAACAAGTACACATATAGAATTCTAAATTCAAGATTGATATTTTTAGGTTCATTTAATACTTACAACAGCAAAAATCAATGCCAAAGAAATTCTATAAAAAATCACTCCAAAAACACGGTAATTTTGATGTAATATAATATGAGAAAAACAAAATAAATAAATAAAAATGAATAGGAACGACACAAAACTGGTGCAGTAGCAGTGTGAAGGAGGAATCAACATCAAGTGCTCCGGAAGGGTAAGTACGATCTACTCAACGCGTGGCACTCGTCATGTAATGCCAATGAAAAGTCCGGTTTTGTCATAGTCAGCGTTCGTCAATTCTTGAATAAACTCTGGCTCTACCCGAAAATTTCTATTTTCATTTGTTAATGGAAATATTGTAACGAATTATTGTCAGATCATGGTGAGGACCGAAAACAGTGACAATATATATATATATATATATATATATATATATGTGCGAATGTCTTTGGTTTTGCTCTTCAAGCGTTTTCTGAAATACACAAAACTCAAATCCAAAATTACGTGAACTATGTTTTGAATTATTAATTCAGAGATTATCATGGCATATTGCGATAATGTATGTCCTTTGTGTTTCTTTTCTTTTTAGCAACAATTGGAATGTTTGATTGGCTCAAAAAAGACATGATGGAAGGATGAAGGGAACATGATCCGGTGAACACTTACAGACACACTTTGTAAAACATAGTTCTAAGTTGTACACCAGCACAGAGCTCTTTATTATTAAATGAAAGACACTTTGCTACGTCTCATTCCTAATAATTATCTAGACACCTGAATCGGTTCGAGGGTTAACTGTGGACCTCCACAGGTTAGTGGAGTACCTTTATCTATGCGGTGGAGTCATATTACGGAAAGCCTGAACACGGCCCATTGTAGATAATTACAATGTGTAGAGAAACTTTTCAAGTCGGGCATCAAGCATTACAAGGATCCCTTCTATTAGTTTAGAAAAAGAACAGTCTCTTGATCATGTTAACGGGCTAAATTTCCTGCCCCTACCCCTTTCTTCTCTTTTACAGGGGAAATCACAAATCGGTGCCAGAGCTGTTCCTTCCTTTCTTATTCTTTATTGATTGAGTTGTCCTTATCCTGATGCTAACTGGAGGTAAAACTCATACCATTTTACATTGCTTACTTACCAGGTATTATAATGTCAAGTTGTGTCATTCGAAGGTTAAGTACTAAGTGCATGATTTCAAACTGGACTCAAGTCACCATCGGGACACTTGTGCTCTGACCAGCGACCTGGCAAGTTGAACTCAAAATCGATCCATTTGCTCAGTTACCCTCACTTTTTTAAATTTGGCACCAACTAGAACGGGAGACAAAAATTCTCATTACAAACCAGACTTTGAAATCCCGAGATATCTACTACTTAGTGATCCTTATAGGGAGGTTGGCTGATTTATCGACCCATCAGCTCTGTCGATTTACTCACCATTAAATTATATACCGAGCTTCAGTTAAAATTGTGTTTGTTTTGTTTATTTTTGTCCAGTTTATGACTCAGTTAAATATAATTACAGGATACTGGTATGATGCCAATCTAAATATAATTTCCAGAAACTGCTGAACATTCAAGATTAAACAGTCCTAAAATAACTTTTGCTAAAAAAAACAAACAAACAAAA